>VVHJ01048078.1:0-11211 GCA_015107715.1 Tylochromis polylepis | reverse complement strand
GTCCCTTGTAAAAGAATTCAATCACTGCTTTGTGTGAGTTCTGATAATGACAGACTGAGTTGATGACAGAGACGGTGAATGGACTCTACTTTCTCTTAAAGTTGGGCCTTTACTGTTACTTTCTTTTTGTTTATTCTCAGGAACATTGATCAGGAAGTACAGACAGACTGTGACTTCTTAACTCAAGTGTTTTCTCTCCTGTTAGCACACATACTGCAAAGATATCCAAGGTCTTTTTTGGTTTTTTTAAACATGCCGTCCAAGACAAGGCATATGTGCTAGAGTTGTACAGTATGGAGCTCTGCACAGAAAGAAAAGAATGGTTCAAGAACATTATTGCTACTTTCATGAATAATACAGAGCGTTAGCAAGCAGACACGACAGACCAATTTTATTCCTATTAAAAATTCACATTTTTGTGAGAAGGTCATATGTATGTTGAGAAATAATACCATTTAAGACTGACACTACTGCAAGCTGAAGCTGTAAAACAGGGCATGTAATACACTGGAATTCATTTTCAACTCAGTGTCTCCATTTCATCATCTGAAATAGACACACTCTGGGCAAAGTATTTCAACATACAGTTTGAGAGTTGAAATATCAAATAACCCGCTTAAATTTAGTAGATGCATCCATGGTTGTGGTCAAAAGTTTACAAAGTTTATCATAGCAATTTGAGCTTTAACGATTTCTTTGAAACGTTCTTTTGCCTATTGAAAAATTGTGGACTACACTTAAAAGCCAGGTCCATGCCAGGAAACCAACCAGTTTAAATGAACTTTACCATCTCTGCCTATAAACCTAGCCAGAAATGTGCCAGAAACATGTTGATGGCTACCAAAAGTTTGTGGTTGAGGTGAAACTTACTAAGGGACATTTAACCAAATACTACAGGGGTTGTATGTATTTGAGACTTTGTGTATACTTTTGACCCTGTGTGGAACTTGTGCAGGATTTTTTTAAAGTCATTAATAAATATGTATGATCATAGAGATCATTAAAAGCCCCAAATTACCACGACATTCACAGGTGTAGGTCAACTTCTCACTACAACTGTAGATGTTTGGAGAAGGTTTACATCTTTACTGCTATGTTTTTGTACACATTACATTGGTATGACCTAGAAATTGATGACCAACAAAAAAAAAGTGTTTAAATGCGAATAGGCTCCAATCCCTGGTGTTCGTCAAGTTTCTGATGTCAGCTTTGATCAGTATTGCTCTTCATTCATCAGTAAGAGGAAAAGAAAGAGTGGAACATAAAGAGAGTTGATGCATGGTAGCAGTGTGTCTGACAAGATTTCTAATAATCTATTTTAGAAAGTAAAAGACAAATAAAATGGATATAGTCAGAGCTACAATGTAAAAAAAAAAAAAAAGCGAATGGAGGCATTTGATTCATCAGAACCCTCTGACTTGCTGCACATACACAAACACAGTAATACATGAGCATGGTTTATTGGCGTATATCTGTCATAATGTGCCAAAGAACAGTCATTACAACAAGGTTAGGCTTTTATCCCCTGTGAAATAGGCTATTTCCAGTAGGGTGGCTGACATAAACACTGCTGATTTAGGAGGTAAGGCTCTGGCTGTACTGTATCACAGAGGTCACATGTCTTTGTTTGAGGGCTTTGAGCAGCAGAGCAGTGGCAGCTGGTTGTTATGATGGGCGCCAGGACAAGATATTTCTTAGTTGCACCCCATGCCTAAACCCCTAGTTTGTCACCAAAGTTGACATGGGCTAAATTTAATCACAGTCTCCTTCCTTGCTCTGCTACACATAATACCAACATTTACAGACAGCTTAGGATGTTTGCCAAATCCCCTTTCTTACCATTTCACTAAAGTGACTGCATTCACGAGGATCATTTTTAAATTGTTTTGGCATTGTCAAATTTATAATAATGGTTGTTCATATCTATTGCTTAGGGGCATATCTTGTTGTTCTCTGTTGTTTGACATTCGTTAAATCATTTTACTTCATGTTGATAGCCTCCAGAAGCATCACTGCTTATCTGTGAATCATTCAAGCAAAAAAAAAAAGAAGAAAGGCACCCCCCACCCACCAAAAAATAACCAAAGAAACAAAGAAAAGCAAACAAACAAACAACAACAAAAACAATTACCTCTAGGATATGCCTAAATATAGGCACTGTTCCTGTTTCTTAAGGCATGCACTGAAAAACATCCAGCAAAGTCCTGACACAGGACCTAAGAGATGCATCTGGCCCTTCAGGTGATCCATCCACTGTGGTCAATGGAATTTCCTTCAAGAAGCCCGGAGAACTATTCCTGAAGATTTAAGAAATTTCAAGAAAGCTTGTCTAAGAGTGTTCAGGCTGTGCTGAAGAATAACGGTGGCCACACCAAATATTGAATTTCAAGCTTGTACTGTATTTGCAGCTATGTTTTCATGTTTCAATAATTCACTGTACCTTTTTCCCAAATGAGGAGTGGCTTAAAACCTGTGGACAGTACTGTGCATAAGTTGTTGTTCACACAGGTGTAAGAATAGATGAAACTAGCTAGATCTTGTCCCAATAAAACCTTTTTTTCCTAAACATTATTCATAATTCATCTTTCTAGCAAAAAAAAATTCCCTTGCCCAAGACGTACAGGTAAACCATAATTCTTACTGCTCAGACATAAATAAAACTAACTTTGAACAACACAAATTTCTCAGCATCAAAGCTATTCTTTCTCATTGCATTCAAATAATGACAGCACATCTACTTACCATCCCTCAGTGATGCTTGTGATTTATTTCTGCTGTTTCCCATTCAGAGCCATGCAATTGTGATGCATAAAGTCGCTGTTTGTGTAAAACAAAGGGTTGCAAAGCTCAACAGAATGCTATCCATCCTCATTAGAGTGATGGGAAGCTCACTCATTTTTCTTGCCCGAAAAAGCTGCTGCAGGCTGATTTCACATTCTCCCTTTTAAAAGAAATCCCACTTCATGGCATCCAGCACAGTACGCTGAAATACAAGCAATCGCAGTAAGGAACCTGTTTCATCTTTCAGACATAATTAATAATGGTAATAAAGACATCGGACGTACTACTGAGTATAGTAAAATAGAAAATGTTAAAAAAAACCTGATGACACAAGCGAATAAAAAATAAAAGAAAGAAAAAAGCTGGAGCATGACACACACACACACACACACACACACACACACGAGGTATCTGTAAAACTACAGGCAAACTGGGTGATGTATGGTGGCAGACATCTATTCAGTGTCAAGCGGCCTTTATCCACCTTCAGACAGAGACTGATGAGTATTATTAGATTGCACTGGTGTAACATATCCCTGCAGATATGTGCACATGCATGCACATGCACGGTGTCATTCAACCCAAGTGGTCATAAGTCTTCCTAATCAAAGTACGCATAAAGACATATTTGAGTTATGGCCTCAGATGACATTAATGTGTCATGATCATGTTACTGACAGAGACATGGGTGGTGCCAACACTAACCTTTTTCAGTTGTAATCTATCAAACCCACCCATAACTTTGCATTTCATTTCATTTCATTTTTTTAAATCCTTTGACCAGATTACAAGCCTATGAAGGGGATATCTTGCTATGGAGTAACCTTGACTGTAAGCCTTTTCCACAATGTTATATCTTTTTTGAACCCCAGATTGGCAGAATGAAATGTATTACTCAATATTTAAAGAACAAAGATGATTAATAGCCTCATCAGAAATGATCCTATTTTGATGGCTAATATCTCCATTAATATTCTGTAATGAGTTTTACTTTCATGCCAGCAATCATTGTGTCAGAGAGGGTGCCACATTTTTCAAATGATAGTGTTCTCATTTTGGAATGGGGCTCTTCTTCTGCCCTTTATATCATATTCAATTATCTTTCTACTCATAATCTAGCAACACTCGCATTCACAGCCAAAGGTTAGATGCTTGTCTGCATGCACGCTCACTCCATGAAAAGGTGAATAGTTGTGTACTGCATTGTATGACCACCTGGGGCATCACATAAAAAGGCACATAAGAAGCTTGCAAGAAAATAGCAGAATTAACTGGAGCTAGATTATTTTGGCTAACAAAACAATGCAGTGTGTCATTAACCTCCCATCTCCTGTGAATTAAGGCAAAAAGGTTTCAACGCAAACATCATCTATCTAATAATTATGTACCAGAAATAGACCCTCAAAGTGTTTTTATAGTACTTGACAGTGATTAATACATCTTGCTGCTCATGTACTGTATTGTGTTCATGATATGCTGATTGTGTTCACATCTTTTCTCCTCTGACAGATTTTGTCTAGACAACATTAGAACCTGTAACATGAAAGCTGGATTGGTTGTACCTGTCTTCTTATGTTTTGTGCAGTTATCAAATCTTTATTGCTTCCATGACCCGGTATTTCTACCTGAAATTAATCACTGTCAGGAGGAAAGAGGTTTACAAAATACCCAAGGTCAGAAGTCTCTAAGCTCTTCTTAAACCATTTAGCTCCCATGTGGTTCATGCTAGAGAATGTTTTTGGTTCTCTGCAGAGAAAATATGATTTTGTTAGAACTGGATATAGAGGGAAAATATAAGAGAATGACTTTGTGGTGCAACCTTTACTCCATTAAAAACAAAAGAGGAATAACAGTACATTGCAGAGAAGCTTTATCATTGTTCACTTAATTAGCTGGCTAATGCCCACTGTTACTGATAATGTTATAACATTGCTGATATCTGATAACCCACTGCACCACCCTCCATGCTCCTGAGGGGTAGGCACTTGATATATATATATATATATATATATATTTTTTTTTTTTTTTTTTTCAGTGGATCAACAAATCACCAAGTGTTTGTTTATTTGGAGCTTTTTGCTGCACCGTGATGCAGAATTGATTTGATTTGGCTCCATTTTTTATCCAAACTTTTCTTTAATTTTTGCCATTCATTTGAAGTCTGTATGTGTTTACTTGTTAATACCAGACTGAGATTCACAAATTCAGTGTCCTTATCACTCTGCAGTAATAAAAAAGAGCACTCTTCTCAGTAAACTCACTTTTAATCTCCAAACAGAGCCACTTGCTCGTCATTCTTGCCCAACCACATCCGGCTTGTAGCCACTCAGAACTGACTGAAGTGCAGATAGAATCAAGTTGTCACTAATACTTATGTTAATTCTGTGGATTTAGATTTGGATTTAGAGGCACTGCTGTAATGTTAATATTAGCACAGTTATTTTCTTCTAGGCATCATGAAAGGGAAGATTTAGTTTGTTGGCAACTTTATTCCCATGTTCATTCCTACCAGTATCAAAATAACTGAAACATAATTTCACATTATCCCATCACATTTGCTTTGTGTGTGTTAGTCTGCATGTTTTCATGAGTTCAGTATTTCAGGTAAAATGTCACTAAACTGTTCGACAGGTTAAACAGTGAAATCAGCTTTTGAAGAAAAGGCCTTTATTTTAATTATCATTAAAACAACAGGATACAACATGTGGCTGTGCAGATGCAGGCACACATTGTATTTCATTTCACCAGGATTCAACTTTTACTTTTTAATTTATTACACATTTACACTGTTGCTTTGTAAAACAACATTTTAACCATTTGCTGGGACCCCTCCCCTTGACCACCACCAAAAAGGGGGGGAAAAGCCATCAGGGCTATGATGAAATTATTTGAAATGACATGCTGAAGTTTATAGCTGCTTATTAAAAGGCAGTTGTCTGCTGCAATGTAGTCCTCAGTGGGAAAAATAATACATATTTTAAATGGGATATGGACCTGTGCTAGTCCAGCTGCTTGGTGTTAACTGTGCACCATAGAGGGAACTGTTTTCTGCTTCACCAGTAACTTACTGAACACAAATGTTGCTAATGTTTGCCTGTTATTGTAATTTGGTATGCAGAGAAGGGGTGAGTCAATGAAGTGAGCAAAAGAACGAATGAACCAAAATACAAGCCCCTGGAAAAACCTATAGAAAAGAACGAAACTAACCACAGGAGAAAGAAAAGGAGAAACAGGTAAATGAGAGGTGAAGATGGGTGAGAAGGTGGGGTACAAGGACTAAACAAGGTAACAGGATGGAACAATTTGGCAAAAATTAAAGGGCAATGGGGTAAAAAGAAAAAGGGGGATGAAGCAGATGAGCAGGTAAAAAATAAGAAGGAAAGCTAGACAAGGGACTATTGGAGGTTAGTAACAGAAAGAAAAACTGAGAAAGGGTCAATTTAAAGGGCTCTGGGATGGAGGGAGGATAGGTTGGTTTTATCAAAATAGAGAGCAGGCAAGGCAAAGCTGCCTGATTGACACTTTGCTTTTTTGTTTGTTTGTTTGTTTTTCCAGTGCCCTAGGTTTTTTTTCTTTCATTTTTTCCAATTCTGCAAGGTGTATCTTCTGGTCTGACCAGCTGGGGGCGTTGGTTTGAATTATCCCTTCAGCGTTGCCTAGAGGAGGCTTGTTAGGAAAATCTGTATTCAGGAATGATTTTTAACAATCCCTATTTCCATTGGAGTAAAACAATCTGTGTATATTGATTAAAGTAAAACCAAATTTAAAAAAAAATATTCTCAATGAGTAGAAAATTTGAGGCCACAACCTTTTTTTTTTAGCCCCTCCACTTGTCCTACTGAGCTAATTGACTTAATACTTGACTAAAAGCATCCCTGAGTGCATGATTCTGACATAATTTTAAGAGTCTAATGAGTTAAGTTCACATTATCAAAAATGAAATAGAGTTTAGCTATACATAATCTTAAATAACTTAAATAAATCTTAAATTAGTAGATTAGTGGATGATTCTGGGCAATTGTTTTCTTTTGGGGGTTTTTTTTTTCTGCCATGCTGCTACAGTTTATGCATTTTTCATTCTACACACAGATGAACTTTTTTGGTTACCTAAGCAAAGCTGTGTATCCAATGAATGTAGACAGTCAGGTTCTAAAGTGGCTGGAGTTAATTAATCTTTGGATGGTAAACCAATTGTTGACCAGTCTGCGTAAGATGCTAATCCACTTCAAAACACATCTTCTGTATATCATGGTTGCTTCCATCGGTAGCTCTTGGCATGTGGCAAAGACTAACTTTCAGACTTCATTTTCACATTCAGAGGGCTCTCTATATCTTTCTTGTTTCTTTCTTATATATACAGCAATGGACCACAGCACATCCAGGCAACAGATTCAATTTTAACAGCAGTCTCATTTTGCAGCCTGAGCTCATCACTGAAGTGCTAAAAGTTATTTCCATTGATTCTGAAACTAGATACTGAAAGACAAGTAAAGGAAAGTCAGCATTAAAAAGTGAGATGAAGAACAGGAGATTAAAAAAAAAACCAAACCAGGAGACAAGTCATGATCACTCTTTTCTGTGTGTTCGGCATATGACTTACCACAGTGAAGTTCACATAATGTGTGATTATGCTTAGTGTCAAATATCATTTTGGATCTTTCATTAATCCCACTACATCAAAGTAGATTAAACTCTTGAAACCTCCGTGAAGGAGGGCAATCTGTGAAGAGTTTGCCCTCCAAAGCTTTCCAGCCTTCGAGGTTCTTATAACTGGCACTCCCCTTTTCCCTCTGCATTCTCCTTCAAGTAATTCAATCAAACGGAACTATCTGACTTCAGGTTTCAAACTTAACTCTTTATTTGACATAAGGTGTGGTCAAAAAAAGCAAAATTGATTCCCATAATGTATTCCTTTCAATGCTCTCACCCGTAAAGGATGTGCAGATTGCTCTGGCTGACTCTGGCTAAAAGAAAATATTATTTCCTGTTACTTTCAGCACATGGCACTGACAACAGGGATAAATGTATTCTGAATTCTTTGAAAGGGTTTGGAATACAGTGATCCTACAGGAAATAGTTGGCATATATGCATGTGTGGCGGGGCGTGGCTTGCGGTGCCGTGCGGTGGAGATGGCTTCACCTGCACGGCATCAGCAATCACGCCTCGCCAGCCATAAAAGGGTCCTGATTATTGGTTGGCTGTTGGTGGTGTTATGTGCGGCTGGCAGCGGGAGCGCTGCAGCCGGTGTTGTTTAGCAGCAACCGTGTGTGAAGTGTGTGTTTGAATAAAAAGTATGTGGAACAACATGCCCGTGTCGTGGGGTCTGCCTCCAGTCCGTCACAGCATGTCATAAAGTGATGGGTGTCCACCAACCATTTCATACCTGCCATTTAAACCTGTGGATCCTGGATTATGGGACAGTTTCCCTCACTGTTAATGTAAGTGGACAAACGTCTTGATGCATGCTCAATCATCCAGGTAAGTACATCCCAAAAAAGTTGATTCTGTTCATCCGGACGTAGTGTTTTCAGTGGGAGAAACGTTTCGTCACTTCTTCAGTCTCAGCTGACTGCAGGTTTCCCCAGCCTTATAAACCTGACCTCCCAGCCTATTGTTCCTTCAGTGGTGCTAGTTTCTGTCATTATGCAAATCTGCAGTTTATAAGGTTATGATATAGGCGATGCTGCCTGCCTGCCTGCCTGCCTGCACATTTCTCCATTTGGGTCTGATTTTTTAACTTTAGCCCAGTTTCAGAGTTCCTCTTTGCTGCCGGAGTAAACAAGCAGTGCATGCTGGGATGCTGCTTATGCTTCTGTGTTACATTTGACAGTGAATGAAAGCAGCAATCAGACAAGAGACATCAGACAATACAGGGCCCAGAACAAGATAGTGGGAGAAAACGAGATAGGGTGAGAAAGGGAGAAGGAGGCTTTTCTCTTCCTTCATTTTTATCCCTCTCACTCCGCCTTACTTCAGTTCTTTCTTTGCTTAGTTTGGGATTATTATCAAAGTCTTATCGTGTGTTTTTTATTAAATTGTGCAACTACTAAATGCATTTTTATACCTGTGTATGTATGCGTATGGATGTCCTTGTTAATAGGAAGTGTTAGCATGTTACTTGAATAACAGCATTTGCTGCACACCTGATCATCTGCTCTGCTCCGCTTCTCAGTAGACCAGGGTTCAGATGACAGCACTGCTGAGAAAGTGCCTGGATGGTCATCCTGCCAGTGACTGAGCCTATAGTTATTCTGCTAGTTGCCTGGATTTTAACTAGTGTCAGCTCACTTGAAATGCAATACGATGTGCAGCTGTGGTGTAGATTGGCTCTATTTTGGTAACCTGCCCATATCCAAGGCCATGCTCTCACACCTACATTAAATAAACAAAAATAACAAGACCTTGTTATGCCAGGCAGCAGGTCTCTGGCAGTGTCCTAGTTTGATGCATTATAAGCATTGCCCCAAAAATGCTTTTCATGGCTGGCATCATTACAGAGCACTCAGAAATAAATATATGCACACTCATTGCTGTACACAGGCAGAGATACACAGCCTTAGTCCAGACATCAAAGAAGTGAGAGGAGGCCCCATTGAGCTTCCACAGGCCTGTTCAGCAACAGGAGACAAGCTGCCAAATAAAACATTTAAAAATCTAGGTTACTGGCACACATGAATATCTTATGCAGCTCTTTTGAAGCAGGAGAGTGACACAGTGATTTAAAGAGAGATGTTATACGCCTCTGCATAGCATAACCTTATTTCACTCTTTTGGTACATATCCAGAGGCAGATAATGTTCTCATTTGAACAATAGTTTGTTTTAGGCCAGTGTTTGCTAACTTAACTATATATAATACTGTGCAAAAGTCTTGTACCACCCATCATTCTTTACATTTTGCTAGGTAAAAGGGAAATAGGTACAAAATGTATTGAAAATGAAAAAAAATGTATGAAATACAGTACATAAGGCAAAACAGCAGTTATAGAATTCTAATGAGCTACGTCAATATTTGGTATCACCACTTTTAATTTTCAACAGAGTCTGAACTCTCTTAGGTAAACTTTCTTTATTAGTTTTCTTAATTTCTTTAAATTGCCTTCAGGAATAGTTCTCCAGGCTTCTTGAAGGCCATTCAGAGCTCTTCTTTGGATGTGGGCTGCTTTTTGTTCCATTCCCTGTTAAGATTAACCCACACTTCTTCAATAATGTTGAGGTCCAGACTCTGGGGAGGCCAGTCAATGATTGATAGAGTTATATTGTGTGCATTTCTACACCTTAGGAGCGAAACACCAGCTATTGGTAGACACAGAAATCAACACCCTGCAGGGATAATAAGATGACCAAAGGGAGAGACAGAAGTCTCTGACATCAAGACAAGAAAGCTTGTTACTATGCATCGAGGGTTTCACCCCAAATCCAACACCCTGAGACTCGAGACCAGGGGTCTCAAACTTGCGGACCGGGGACCACTTACAGCCCGTGTCACCCCTACTTACGGCCCGCATATTGTTGTAAAAAAATATAATGCAATTTAGCCTTTGAAGCTACTTGTTTTGTTAGGGAGGATTTGTTTGTCGTTGAGTGCAATGTCAAAATAAGTTCTTTAAAAAGCAAAAACCTATTTGCACTAACTGTTAAAAACCTGTATACAAATGTATACTTCTGTTTGAGTTTTATTTATTTATTTTTTAATTTAATATGAAGGCAATATGAGCAGGAAGCACAAACATGTTGAGGGATTGGCTGTGTTAGTTCAGTGAGAGAGTTATTTGTGAAGAAAACAGTTTTCACTAGCAGTCAAAAACTAATGTGTACCTTGTCTAATTTTTATTTTGTTAAATATGAACAAAATCATAGCAGAAGTACTGCAAAGTGTCTGGCCAGAAAGAGTACCAGTTTGTTTATTTGGTAGTTCACTGAAAGGCTTCAGTTAGTTAAGAGTGAGGGGAAAAAAAATTGAGTTCACGTTTGCAGTTTTGTCTTGTTATACAATATTTGAAATAAAAAAACAACAACCAAAAAACACTACATTTTCAGAAATATTTGTGGGTGTTTTCTTGTTTGTTTGTGTTGGGTTTTTTTTTTTGTACTATTTGAAAACTAAAGTGGCTTTCCAATAAGATGACAGTTCATCTCATTGGAAAGCCACAGCTCATTTAAGTTTGAGATCCCTGCTCTAGACTCAATGGAAGGAAGGAGTTTGACGACTAGTGAGTGTTACAACCACTATCCAACAACAGCAAATCTGTGAGTATATCTGAAAGATGGCCACAATGAATCATGTGCTTAGTGAATACCTCAGGCAGCAGCAACCTGAGAAAGAAGAGCAAGAACAGAAATTATCATGGAAGGACAGGCCCCTGCATTGCATGTACTAATGCAGTGGCTCCCAAACTTTTTTTGCTATGCCCCCCTTTGTTTTACAAG
>VVHJ01048077.1:0-11294 GCA_015107715.1 Tylochromis polylepis | reverse complement strand
TCCTGATGAAACATATGAACTAACCACTGACAACATCCTCAAAATGATGGCAATTCATATGAGATCCAGGTGTGGCATTCCTGTCATCATAATGGGAGAGACAGGATGTGGTAAAACAAGGCTCATAAAATTTATGTGTGAACTGAGAAGATGTGGAGCACAAGCAGAAAACATGAAACTGGTCAAGGTTCATGGAGGAACTACATCAGAAATGATTTATGAGAAAGTGAAGGAAGCTGAAACCCTTGCAAGGACCAATAAAGAGAATCATGAGCTTGACTCAGTTCTTTTCTTTGATGAGGCAAACACCACAGAAGCCATCAGTAGCATCAAGGAGATCCTTTGTGATAATTCAGTGCAAGGAGAAGAGCTTGCCTCTAATACAGGCCTACAGATAATTGCAGCATGCAACCCTTACAGAAAGCATACAGACAAAATGATTGAGCGGCTGGAAGCATCAGGACTGGGGTACCGGGTTCGGGCTGAGGAGACTGAAGAGAAACTTGGCTCCATCCCTCTCCGTCAGCTTGTGTATCGTGTTCATGTGTTACCACCCAGCATGATACCTCTTGTTTGGGATTTTGGTCAACTCAATGACACAACAGAGCAAATGTACATCGAACAAATAGTACAAAGACAGGTGAAGGCCTGTGCAATTGACAAAAGCTATATCCCAACAATAATTAAAGTGTTATCATCATCGCAAAAGTTCATGAGGGAGAGGAAAGATGAATGCAGCTTTGTCAGTTTGAGGGATGTTGAACGTTGCATGCAAGTATTTCTGTGGTTCCACAGAAATCACCCAATGTTTGCTGAAGCTCTAAAAGACTTTTTACAGCAGCAACCTCGGAGAAAAAAAAACAAACCACCTGCTAGTGACAGAGTAATATGGTCACTCTTAATGGCTACTGGAGTGTGCTATCAGTCCTGTTTGGAGAGCAAAAACAAATATCAGAAAACTATCAGCCAAATTCTTCAGCCAAATGAGAACAAACCACAAATACAACAGGAAATTCAACTCATGCAGGACCTCCTGCTCAATGGTGTACCTATGGGTAAGACAATTGCCAGAAATGAGGCTTTGAAAGAAAACTTTTTCATGATGGTGGTCTGCATTGAGCTGAGAATTCCCTTGTTTATTGTTGGAAAACCTGGAAGCTCCAAATCACTGTCTAAAACCCTAGTTGCAGATGCAATGCAGGGTCCTACATCACATTCTGACCTCTACAAGAATCTAAAACAGGTACATCTGGTGTCTTTCCAGTGTAGCCCTCATTCAACTCCTGAAGGAATCATCAGCACATTCAAGCAATGTGCCCGCTTTCAAGAAAGCAAAAACCTGGATGAATATATCTCAGTAGTTGTTCTTGATGAGATTGGATTGGCTGAAGATTCCCCGAAAATGCCACTGAAAGCACTGCACCCATTACTGGAAGAGGGCTGTGTTGATGATGAGCCAAAACCTCATAAAAGGGTTGGGTTCATTGGAATTTCTAACTGGGCACTGGACCCTGCCAAAATGAATCGTGGAATTTTTGTGTCCCGTGGAGATTTAAATAAGCCAGAGCTTATCAAAAGTGCCCGTGGAATCTGCTCCTCTGATCAACATGTTCTTGAAAAGATTAATCATCTCTTTGAGCCCTTTGCAAAAGCATATATAACAGTATGCAAAGAAAGCAAAGGATTTTTTGGCCTGCGAGATTTCTACAGTCTGATAAAAATGTTATTTTCAATTACCAAATTGTCTAATGAACCTCCCACTGCAGATCAGATCACTGGAGCAGTCCTGCGAAACTTCAGTGGAAAAGATGATGTTGATGTTATTGCCATATTCAGCAGAGAAGTCGGAACTGATTTGACCAATGCCAGAATCACAACTATTGATATGGTTGAGCAAAGCATCTCTCCAGCTTCCCAAATGGAGGAAAGTCGTTACCTTTTACTACTCACAAAAAACTTTGCCGCTCTTCAGATTCTTCAACAGATATTCTTCTCTCATCAAATCCGCCCAGAGATCATCTTTGGGTCAAGTTTCCCAAAGGATCAGGAGTACACACAGATTTGCAGGAACATAAATCGTGTCAAGGTGTGCATGGAGACAGGACAGACAGTTGTACTTCTCAACCTTCAAAATCTGTATGAAAGTCTGTACGATGCTCTAAATCAGTACTATGTTACACTCGGAGGTCAAAAGTATGTTGATCTTGGATTAGGAACACATCGTGTGAAATGCAGAGTTCACCAAAACTTCAGGCTCATCATCATTGAAGAAAAGGAAGTGGTTTATAAGCAGTTTCCAATACCACTCATTAACAGGTTGGAGAAACACTACCTTGACATCATGACTGTCCTCACAGAGGAACAGAAGGACATTGCCAAACAACTAGAGGCATGGGTTAATGATTTTGTCTCCTTAAGCAGTTACTCCTCAGAAAAGCAATATGATCCAAGTGATGTGTTCATCGGCTACCACTCAGACACTTGTTCCTCTGTGGTCATGCAAGTAACAGAGAGTCAGAGTACTGAAGCTGATGCTCAGGCCACTCTGAACAAAGCCAAAGGCATTCTGCTTAACTGTGCCACTCTGGACTCAGTTGTTCGTTTGGAAAAATCCAAACTGCCTGATGAGGAACGAGAGCATTTAATGCACGAGTTTGTTAAAGAAGCAATGCACAGTTCACTGGGAGACTACATTGTGTATCATACTCAGCAGCCTGAACAGTCACACTTCATATTCACTGAGGTAATTTTTTTTGTTGTTCTTTGCTTTCAAATATTATGCAGCAACCGCATAACTTTGTAACTTGTTTAAACCAAGTATTGATAATCTGCCTTGAATTCTAGGCCCACTGACACTGCTATAATTTTTAGTTCAAAAGAAAGAATATCAAATGTCATCATTGGCATATGTTGGGTGTTGATGTCAGGACTCTTTATATGAGAGTAAATTTTTAAAGAAAAATAATATGTTCTTCATATTGCAACTAGTTTTTACTTAATATGTTCTTAATTCCTCACACTATTTCTACTAAGAGTTTTGTCAAGTTTGCTTTTTCATTCTTCAATATTATTATGGAAAGTAGAAGCACTAGTTAAGATTTTAAGGTTTTAGTATAATTCTTATTTGGTTTTGTTAAAAAGAGTTAAAATTTCACTGTGGCTAACGAATTATGAGGAAAACCTGATATTCAGTGTATAAACAATACCAAGTAGTTTCAGGAATGGTTTATAAATTACATATGATGACACATGAATGATACATGAAAATATACAAAATGTGGCTTGTCTTTTCTTTTGGCAAACAAGAAGCAGACTAATATTTTGTAATTCTTGGTTCTTTTCTATTTTTGAGGTTACAACCTTCTCCAGGTTGCTCACTGCAGCAGACACTCAACAGCTGCAGAACCAGATAGCGCTCGATACTGTACAGCTGCTATCACTGCAGCAGTTTGACACTGAGTACTCTTTCCTCAAGAAAATCAGGTATGCATTTATAGTATAAATAAATAAATCATCTGCTGGTGATCATTTTAATGAAAGTGATCAACTGTCTTTTTTTACACCCTTGTGCTTTTATATCTTGCGATCCTTCTTAGTATAATCAATTAAAATTAATGGTGTCTATTATAGTGAGTAGATGTATGGATCCACATACTACTTAGTTATTATTGTGTTTATTCAAATATATGTATTACTATATTACAAGATGTTTATGTCTCAATACTAGGGAAATTCTGGGCTCAACACTTGCAGACAAAGTGCTCATTATCCAAGCTGAATATGATGAAGGCTCCCACAGAAGGAATATTCTTTCTTCAGCCAAGTAAGCAGGAAGATCATCAAATCATTGTTTACTTTTATCTAACTTGCTAACGTTAGTGCAAAATTTCTTATTTGTTTTCCCTTTTACTTTCTTGTTTGGCTTTCAAAGGTATTCATGCTTCAATGAAATAAACAAGCATGACACTACTAATGACACAAAGACGTATGTGTACTTTGTCATCAAACTACCTCGAATGGAGGGTGGTACCACCTATGTTGGGTTTCAAGGCGGTTAGTCCTGCCACACACACACACACACACACACACAAAACAAAGGTTTATTTCATGTCAGCAAATTTGTGATGTTTTAATGTTAATTAATACATAGTTTAATAAACATGTTTCATGTTTAATGTCTTATGTAACACCAAAAGTGGAGCATCAAATAGAGTGTACACAGAGGACAACCGTTAACTGTGTCTTTTTTATTCATACTTTTTCAGGTCCTTGGAGATCTGTTCACATTGATGATCTCAGAAGATCAAAAGAGTTTATTTCAGATATTCTTTCTTTGAAAAATCAACGCATCAGTGATCTTTTTGAAGATCCACCTGAGGGTAATTCATCAAATGTTTTTTTTCTGCAGAATATTTTGTATATGAAGAAAAATAATAATTTTTTTTTCCCAAGCCATGGAGACAGAAGATTACACCGGCGTGCCACAAATGGCTGAATCCACCGTAAGTGTTATTTACCACGTTTAAACCTTGATAGAGTATCAGTATTTTCACATGACCAAAGTACAGTTTATTAATCTCTGTTAGATGACTAACATTTATTACCACTTTCTCTCTTTTACATTTGTTGTCTTCTTTTTCAGTACTTTTAATTAGTGGTGCCAGGCATATTCAGTGTAACTACCAAACATATTTGACAGTGCTGAGTTAGCTAAAATTAAATCAAATCCAATATCCAGTGATGATATATAAAATACTGCAATAATATCAATATGGAAAACAATTAGAATTTTTTTGTATTTAAATCTTCCTTTGAGTTCAAACAGCTGCATCTGTCAGAAAATCTTTGATTCTGAGTTGTGTAAGACAGTCTCACTGGCTGACTAATATATCCCCCCCTCTTGACAGTTACTCTTCTGAGATAGCAGTGATAGCAGTAAGCAGTGGTTTTAATGTTGTGTGTGTTAATAGTTGCTATTAATTTTCTTATTAATAATAATTCATAATAATTTGTGATAATTTTTTTCAGGTTTTGGAAGATGTATTTGATACTACAGATCTAGTAAGAAGTTGTGTGCAGAGTGCAGTGAGCATGCTGAGAGATGAAGTGGACAGTGGAGAATTCAGCACCAAGAGAGTTGAAAATCTGCTCATTCTTCTGGATGGAAATTATATTCAAGGTGAGAAAAAACAGATGTAAAGACGACATCAGGCCAGTGTTATGAACAGCTACAATGAAACTGCAGCCAAAATACATATTGATGAAAAAATGTGATAACATAAATTAATTTTGTTTTCAAGGATTGTTTGCAGAAATTGTGAGGAAGCGTCTTCACTCACTGTTAAGGGACTATGAGGGCAACATACACAATCCAAAAAGCTGGGTCCTAAATGAGGCATCTAATGTCATTTCTCTTCAAGAAGGAGGGACATTTCTGTAAGTTTCTGTAGTATCTGCCTCATGCCATACTTTTTTTTTGTATTTAATTGAATCATTTATTCATCATTTATTGAAATATATTTTGTGTCAAATGTAAAATATACAACTCCAAACAAGCCACAACAGTTACTTGTCTCACCTGTAACTCTGGGTAGATATCGACACATGACAGGCCGATTTTACGAAAGTTGCATGAATGTTTCTTTCAGACACACACTGTGGAAGAAAATCCAAGCAGTTGTCACTCCACTTCTAGCCTACTTGGTCTCAATCGTTGACCGAGATTGCAATATGGACCTTCTCCTGAATGATGAGGAAGACATTGGGAACCTTTGGCTTGAGATTTTTGCGAACAAAGACATGCTCAGTGTACCTTATGTGAGGGTGGAAAACAAGTAGGTATCTCTTGGTTATTTGTTCATACCAGATTGGACCCCTCTGCCTTCAGAACTTCCTAATTCTTCAGGTCATAGATTAAATAAGATTGTGGTAACATCCCTCCGAAATTTTGTGCATATTGACATGATTGCATCACACAGTTGATGAAGATTTGTTGGTTGCACATCTCTGATGTCAGTCTATCCCCCATATCCCACATCTATTGGATTAAAATTTGGTAACTGTGGCGGCCATTTGAGTACAATGAATAAGAATTTGACACTCATCAGACAAGTTAATGTTTTTCAATCTTCTACTCTCCAGCTTTGGCAAGCTCATACAAACTGTAGTCCCACTTTCTTGTTCTTAGCTAACAGGAATTATATCCAGTGTGGTCTTCTGCAGCTGTAGCCCATCTGCTTTAAGATTTGATGTGTTGTGTGTTCAGAGATGCAACCGTAGAGATGAATGTGAAAATATCAACTGATTATCAGGTTGTCTTGACCATCTCTACATGTCTAAATGCACTGAGTTACTGTCTTTGGCAGATTAGAAAGTTAATGAGCAGCTGAACAATTGTAACTAATTAAGTAGCTGGTCAGTGTATTCAGTGCAAATTGTTTGACTTAGGTTTTTTTTATTAAGGGACCTTTCAAGACAGTCTTTTTAAATGATCAGTGGTAAAACTACTCACGTCAAAGTGGTTCATTTTCTGGCACATGAAAAATGCATTTAGACAAAAATAAATTACATCATCTATTTAAAAATAGCATTTGTAATATTTTTTTTTTTTTATCTTGGCTCTCTTACTTTTCCAGAGTGTTGATGGTACAAAGCCATATCACAGGTGGCCACACCATGTGCTGCCGCATGCCATTCAGTTGGTGGATCAAAGACTTCCTAGATGGGCTCATGATGCAAACAAGACAATCAAAACATCAAAGTAAATATGCTACACAAACAGCTGTTCTAGAAGTCTGAAAGTTGTGCTTTAATTGTTAGTTTAAACCTTTTTTTTTATTTAATCCTAATATATTAATGGAACTCTCAATTTTAAAAAATTTTTTTTACAGAGCATTCACTTGGGGATTTCCATGATTTGTTCTTGAAAACTCCACTTGGCAATTACATGGCAAAAAATGTGAATGAAAAATTGAAAAAAGATTTTTTCAAAAGGTACCTGCAGGATTTTGTTTCCATGACCATAAAAGCGGCATCAGGTGAAAAATTAGAGGTGAGATGAATGAAGGAAAATGCAGAATAACTGTCTCCATTAGTACAATGTGACTCTTCATTTCCTCAAAAATAGACTTGCTTCACCTTTGCTTGAAAATGCATGTTTATGTTTGATTAATGCTACCTTTGGTTTGCTGTAAATCCTACTACCCCACAACATAAAATCCAATAAGAAAGAAAAAATGCTCAAATTTTTCTCAGTTGTCACAACCATCCAGTTTACTACAGTCAAATATAGTGGGGCAATTTAGATTAGCTAAATCTTTTTAACAAAGTATTGGTAAAAACTAATCATTATACACTTTAAAGGTGCAAATGTAAGTGTGCGGGAATGAGTGTAGAAGTATTATAATGCATAGCAACAATCTGGAGCAAAAAATAATTCCGTTTAAATCAGATCAAAGCAGTGCTTCAATAATTACACTTTGTGTTTGGTGCTTTACATGGCTCAGAGTGGGACATAATCAACTGGAATTTTTTCAATCAAAATATTATATTAAATGTAATGCCAGTTTAAGTTGCTAATATTCCAAACAAATACTGTATCATTAATCCGCTTGGGCCTTTACTCCTCAGCTACTTTGTCAGGCCATGGCCAGCTGTGTTAACGAAATACAGAGACAAAAACGAGACGATGAGCTTACTCTACCACTTATCCACATTGCCTATAATATTTACCAAAGCCGTCTTCAGAACCTCTCACGGATGATTTCTCTACACACTGAAATTGTTTCACCTTTGCAAAGAAACCAGCAAATTAAACGTTGTCCTGAAATGGTAAGTGTATTTCTTCATTCCTGGTGCTCTTAGGATTTATTTATAAAATTGCTTTTAGGGACTGTTAAAAGGATATTATAAATATTAGAAAACTACTGAATCACTTACAAATTGTTTTGCTCGCCTGTAGGTTTTGGATGTCTATGCAGCCCAGGCATGTGTTGAAAGCCTGGAACCTTCTAATTTAGAGAGTGATACCCTCTGCCACCACTGGCTGAGGAAGGTGAAGAAGATGCAAGCTTCACTGGAGTTGATTTGCTCTCAAAGTAATCTTAAACAATATGGTGAGCACTGCAAGAAACTACTCCATGACGTCAGGTAAAATACTGATGCAATGAAAGTAAAATTTTGTTGCCCAGTTCTCTCTAGTGTTGACTGAAAGAACCTACAAAAGATTTTTTCGTAGAGTTATTCATTGTTATGACTTCAAGTTATCGGGATTATTTAATGCAGTATCTTCTTATTTAAGCAAAGATGCTATAGCACACCTATTTAAACATAAGCTCTGTGACATTAAAGTGTCAGCTTATGCTTCCCACCATTGCTAACCAACATGTTTAGTAAATTCTAGCACAGGTGTAACATGCTAACTTTGATTATGTTGTAGGGGTGGGTGATATAGCCCTAAAGCCATGTCAAAACATTTTAAGAACATCTGCAATAATAATATTTCTGATGATATAGAAACAAAATACTGAACTTTTTTTCTGTGATTGCAGCTTGCGGGCAGCAACATTTATTAGTGCAAACAAAACAAAGGGCATTGTCCTCTTTTCCAATGAGCTGCTGTCAATGATGACACAATCTCGTTTTAAGTGTGAATATACTGCCAGATGGTGCAAGCAGCATAGTAGTAGTAGTAGTAGTGACACAGTATAAGTCAAATGTAACCACCTTCCTGGAAATTCTAAGTATAAAATAACTGCTAATACTAGTTCAACACTAACTAAAGTAACTCAATTGTGTAATTCTGCAATGCTGCACAGTATTGTCACACAATAAAACTGAAAAATATTTTCTATTTTGGATATTGTATGTTGGGTCAAGCTTTTCAACCAGCTTCTTAAAGCCCCCTGCTTTGCCACTATGTGACCACATCAGAAATTTCCAACCACCGCTGGCTCTTCCTGTTAATTAGCAAGTGCAGCTGATTGAGTCAGTTGTTTACATTTGGCTGGCACATCAACAGCTACTAGTATCTCCTCCTTCATAGTCTTGCATATTTTGTACTCTGCTTTGTTAATGGTTGTTTAAGTAGCTCTGGGGTTTTTTTGTGCTTTTTTTACTAAATTGTCACTGGAGGCTGGCACACAGCTCTTGCTCTCAGTCGTGCCTAGGCTTATCTTGTTGTTTGAAATGTTATATCACATAAAAAATTTTACCAGGATGATATGGCACAGCTCTATTAGTGTATATATAATCAAGAACGTACTAACTGTGATCATGGTTTGTAATATTTTTGCAGTCATGGTTGGAAGCGCATCTACATTGTCTCATTGTTTGTTGACCATTTGATGCTGGGTTTCCAAAATGAAGACACTCAGCTCAGGACACTTGTCCTGAAGAACATTAAAATCCTTAGTACAGTAAGTGTGTGTGTGTCTGTGTGTTTGTTTTAGTTTTGCTTTTTTTGTTTGTTTTAAACAAATGGTTGAACAGTCACACCTAATCAAGTGACCAATCTGTATTTAGTGCAAACTGTTGGATTTAGGTTTAATTTACAAAATGAAAGACCACTGTATTCTACCAGACATCAGCAATGTCGCCTACATCCAAGATGATTGAGGCACTCTTTTTTTCTGTAACCTGTCCATATTGCACAGAAGTCTGTTCTAACAGGACAAAGCACCTTAGTTTGGCATGAGATTGTTTTGTTCTTCTGTCTTAAATACATTAATATAATGATTATAATTATTGTATTCTTTATTATTTTTGACCTACTTTAAAGGCTGTGGAGAGAAATTCAGATGTAAAATCTACAGAGGCTTTTGAAAAAGTAGTTGAAGTCCTGAAGTCCTGTAAACAGGGGGCAACTAATCAGATTTTCAGGTAATGCCTTATTTTGCTTTTAGCTGGCCTTTAAATGAATTTATATGAAATATGGAAGAATTTAAAGGTAATTTGATTGATGTCGGTTGCATTTTCCTGAAGGTTTGGAGGTGAATGTGGGGTGTGTTTAAAAGAGCCTCTGGAACCAGTGGGGCTTCCATGCTATCACATCTACTGCTTAACGTGTATCAAGGAAAGCCTTGATGCAGGATGGGCGTTCTGTCCCAGCTGCCGCCAACAATTACCAGATGACTTCCAGCCACATGTTTCTGAAGACATAAGGTGAGATTGTTTATTTGTTTAAATAGCTGATAATGCACATGTAAACATTCACAGGTAAAACTTGTTCTCCTCATGTTCTCAGAATATAGCTGTAAAGCTGTTAGGATTCAGCTGTTTTTCACATTCATAACTATACAGCTGCTTTATATTACAGCCTTCTTAGAAGTACCTTAAGTAGCTTTAACCTTAAAGAGTATGTTCAAAGTTACTCAACCTTATGGGTTCAGCAATGGCTCAATCTAGAGTGCTAACATAATATGTGTTACAGGCTTATCCCACTAGAGCACTTGAAGGAATTACCTATATGATAACAAGTAGATATGCATACCATCACACAGGTGGAACCTACTAATGTCTGTATGCATCAGAGTAACAAGATTGGCTCCTTTTGCCCGTTCCCTGGTTCAACTCTCTGGGGAGAGGGGTAGGACTGCCATATTTGCCTTTATGAAATGTAGTTATAGTCTGCCACTTCTGATCGATGATTCACCCATTCGTTCTACAACATTTCCAAATACAGTGGGATGCAAAAGTCAACCTTGTTAATAGTCATTATTTTCCTGTATAAATCGTTGGTTGTTACGATAAAAAATGTCAGTTAAATATATCATATAGGAGACACACACAGTGATATTTGAGAAGTGAAATGAAGTTTATTGGATTTACAGAAAGTGTGCAATAATTGTTTAAACAAAATCAGGCAGGTGCATAAATTTGGGCACCACAAAAAAAGAAATGAAATCGATATTTAGTAGATCTGCCTTTTGCAGAAATTACAGCCTCTAAACGCTTCCTGTAGGTTCCAGTGAGAGTCTGGATTGTGGTTGAAGGTATTTTGGACCATTCCTCTTTACAAACATCTCTAGTTCATTCAGGTTTGATGGCTTCCGAGCATGGACAGCTCTCTTCTCACACCACAGATTTTCAATTATATTCAGGTCTGGGGACTGAGATGGCCATTCCAGAACGTTGTACTTGTTCCTCTGCATGAATGCCTTAGTGGATTTTGAGCAGTGTTTAGGGTCGTTGTCTTGTTGAAAGATCCAGCCCCGACACAGCTTCAGCTTTGTCACTGATTCCTGGACATTGGTCTCCAGAATCTGCTGATACTGAGTGGAATCCATGCGTCCCTC
>VVHJ01048076.1:0-11469 GCA_015107715.1 Tylochromis polylepis | reverse complement strand
AAACCTGAAGATCTAATTCAAAATAACACAGCGCATTGCAGCCTGCACCATAAATCTGTCATTAAACTGCTAACTGCTTAAGTGGGAAATCGCTGCTGCATCTGTTTTTGTGGCATGAAAAAGATGACTTTGATGTTATGCTATTAGACTTTTTAGGCAAGAATAGTGGAAGTGACACATTACCATCTCTTGTGGAGAGTGAAGAAAATAGTTGAAGCTAGAAAACGAGAGTTTCTTGAAATCTCTTATTCACTAAATGGGTTGAATTATTACTGTCAACACATAAATTACCTCCCGCCCCACATCTCATCGCACACACTGACACAGGCACATACCCTTGGAGGTTTATACCATTTGGTGAATCAAAATCGTGTGAAATCTTGCAGCACAAAATGATGCTAATGCACAACTGTACCAGGATACAAAAGGAGCCTCAATCATCATATGTACCTTAATATAAGTGCACTTAATTTCACACTATTCCTAATGCATTCAGTATCTTCGCAGTAATTTTCAATAAAAATAAATAGCATAACCATTGTTGATATGATAGCGGTAAACGAATTAGCCCTGACCTTGTAGCCGATTCTTTCTTGCAATGTTATATAGTACCTTAGTTGGTGAAATAATTTAAGTTCACCCGGATTAAAATCACTCCACTGGAAAACAAATAGGAAGAAAACTTAAAAAAAAAAAAAATTATGAGAAAAGATTTGCACACACATGCTCATGCTCTAGAACACACGCACAGTCACCCATAGTCCCTCACATGTCTCGCCCACAGCCCTTCTGGGCTTGTCTCCATGGTAACATCAGCAGGGATGGTGTCCTTGGCGAGGATGGAGAGATGGAAAGACAGAGAGAGCGAGAGAGATTGGAGGTACAGACACTTGTTGAATGGTTAAAATGATCAGTTTTAATCTGTATTATACTGTAGTTGTCACTCCCTGCGCTCATTGTCAATAAGATTTTCTTTTTGTTTCCTTCTCTCTGTATTTCAGATGTGTATCGGTGATACAACAGATTTTTTTTTTGTAAGGCATACTTTGACATTTTCACTTTAATACTTTTTCTTTAACAGTTAGTTTCAACTGCAAGGGAAATATCTATTTGCAGTCACCTAAGAATATAAAGCAATTTCTGTTCATATCATTTTTATACTGAACCTTTGACCAGTGAGCTTGTTTTCAGCATGTGCACATCAAGAATTTACATTATAAGCCAGCTTGTGCCCACAGCTGCTCTAGCAGAGGGCTTTATTGTTAGTTTCGGCTTGCTTTGACAGAAAAAGATCGTGGCACAATGTCATCATGCCCTCAGGGGGAGAATATAAAAATGACACTCTCACACTAACTAACAGCAGAATGTCATTAATAATCAAAAAGCTCCACTTGCCATTCCCAGAGGCAGTCATTCTTTTAAATCTAAGTCATAAGACTTCTTTTTAAGTGCATTTTGAGATATCAAAAAGAAATTCTCAGAATAAATGACATTTAAACTCTGTATTAACTTAATTCTTAAATGCCCTTTGAGGCACATTTACAAGAGAGTCATGCCAGTCATGTATTCACAAAACGCAACACACCAACACAGCTGTGTCTAAATGCTTCAGTGAGGTTCTGATGGCTCCATCAACAAGTCACTACAAAAGCTGCTTTGACTCTGCCTTTGTTGTATCTGATCCTAGTAGTAAAACGGTTTGCTTAAGTGTTTATGGAAACTGTCAGATGCAAGTTTCTATTAGGCTGTAGTGTTTTAATAGTGAGAGACCGCATCTGACGTCATCAGCCATTTCTTGGTCCAAATGCGTCTTTGATTTCTTAAATCAAACAAACACAGAGTCTTCAATGAAAGTTAAAAACACTTAGCTCTAATAAAATGATCAGGGTGGTTACCTTACCGGGTGGTGCAATAACATTTAACATCCAGATCCAAAGAGGATTTACAAGGTTTAGGGGAATTAGAAGTTAGCAGACCTTAACTAGTTAGTTTCCATCTAAAGATGATCTACCATGTTAAAGTATTTCTGAACAAACTAAAATGTACAGCTCTACATAGCAGCAATGTTTGGAGGACTGGAGGCTAGCTGACATACAGTATAATGATGTGCAACCTGGTGCCTAGCTAAAGAGCTATGGATAGGCTAATATAAACACATTAGCACAGGTTATGCATTTAATTTATCTTCAATAAAAGTTTATTTTGAAGGTCCCCAACAGGAAGAGACAAACACCATCATTCAGCCAAAGAGAGCATCTAAGATGATCCATTCACAAAAGGTTAGTCATTAGTATGCTGTTATATGGTTTGGAGTACTCGCTATCAAAAAGCCCTGATCCTGAGCTTAATGTCCAAACTGAAATTACTGTTACACTGTGATTTGCTTTTAAAAGCTTAGCTTAAAGACATGCGCCACATGAATAGTGCTAATAAAAAGCCAGAATGGCTGAAAAATAACCACTGATTATTTGTCATGGTCTGGGTGAGTGGCTGTATTTTTCCCCTGTGTGAAGGCATCTCCTCCTTTGGGCTGAGTCCTCCCCTTGTTCCTCCGGAGCCGCACCTGAAGCCAATCATCTTGGCAGTATTTAAGACCAGCATACACGAGTCTCCGCCAGAACGTCAGCTAACCAGTGTTAGTTTGAGGCTCTTTCATACTGCTTGCAAGTCTTATGCTTTATACTCACGTTGTTCTCCTTTGCCTACAGTTCGTCCAAGGAAATTAGATCAACACCCGCGCAGTTTTTTCATGCACCTGGTCGCTGGTCTTACCTGCATTCAGTTTCTCACAGCTTCTTGGCAGACTCCACTCATCACCTCACCTGTCTGCCTCCTCGTTTGAGAGTTTCAGGATCAGTTCATGCCAGCCCTCACTTGGACCTCCACAGCCTCGCCTCCCCCTCTCAGGTTCCTCCACCTTCAACCAAGTAGGTTGTAAACATTACCATTGGATCAGTTGTCTCTATATCCACACTGCCAGTTGCCTTCCCCAGTGCAACACTGAACCCTCTCTCCTCTAATTGCAGTGTCCCTGGCTCCGGCTCTCGCACCTCGCCCATTCATGCTCTAGCTCTGGAACCCCATAGTGTCATGTGTCAGTTTTCCTCATCCTTGTGCTAATCAGAGTTTTTCCTTCGTCCTGGTAGACGGCCTAATTCATGCTCACAGCCATTGCATTGGCTCACGTACACGTAGATAACCACTTCATAGGATTACCTACCTCTCGTCCTTGTATATAGTTTTGTCTGTGCTCATAGTCTCTCTATTTTGTCCACTCGTATATAGCTCGGCATCAGTATTTTGCTACATTCCTGTATATAGCCCTTGTTTCACTAGCTCACCTCACTGTGCACATTTCCCGTATCTGTAAATAAAAATTATTCTCGCCATTCTACATCCTTATTGTATCTGCTTTCTGGGTCCATTCTGTGTTCTGGCCTCACCCGCCGTGACATTATTTTTGGAGAGCGTGTGTGTGTGTGTTTTTTTTTTTTTTAAATCAAATAAAACAAAGACACAAAGCATTACAACACATTATAAGGAAGGGTTTTAGACATCATCACTCAACAAGCAGATACTTTAAAACTGCCTGTTGCTCTGTCATGCATTTAATTAAACCGGCAGAAATGTCACCAGGAAAAACAAGTGAGACCAAGTGATTTTGAAAACTTGAACTCTGACTCTGCAGGACCAGAATAAAACTCCAGAACCAGACAAGCGGTGAAAATGTGAGCTAAGTTAGTATGTACCTGCTATTCAGAAGTAGAGACGGAGATCACAGTGGAGCCAAAGGCCTTACAGGGTTAGAAAGGACAGAGCAGAGAATGCTGACCTTGCTCCTCATGGTCATCTGTTACAGCTGGATGACTGATATCAGTCAGTCTATACTCTGGCAGATGTCTCACTAATAAGGACTCTCTACTGTGGCACAACTGTGTGAGCGTATGTGTATGAAATGGACAAGGCCGAGACCGATTGAGGGAGACAGAAAGACAAAGGTAAAAAGAGAGTTCTCCACTGGTGTAGACACTACCTGTCTTGATAGCAGATGGGGCAAATCAGATGGAGAGACCTATATGGTGTACAGGTCTTTCAACAGGGGCACAGTAGGTCATTTACACACATTCTCTCTCTCTCACACACACACTCCCCTTCACATTGGTAATGCATCCTGCACCTTTCAAGCTTGCCCATGGGGGTAGAGAGAGGACAAAAAAAGCAATAAAAAAATGATGGGCAGCAGTGAAAGATAAAAACAGAGAATATTGTGTTGGTACCCATTGCAACTGAAGTCGTGTTCAGAAACCATGAGTTCACTGCAGGTTCATATACCACAAAGCACTGTCACGTTTTTTTTTTTTTTTTAATATGGTAATTATGTAAATAGTTGTGCAAGTAAAATAAATATGTAAATATGCAAAGCTTGAAGCCATCCTGTGGAAAAAGACGACACTAGAGCTAAAGACAAAGACCTCAAAGATGAAGCATCACTTTATCTCTCTTCGCTTTTTATCTACTGTCTCTTGTCCCCTGTTTTTCTCTCTTTCTCAGCATCCACCTGCACTTTCCTTTGAGCTACACCATGAAAGGCCTTCGTCTTGACTTCTGAGTGATTACTCCTAACTGTTCCTTTCTACTAAATTCACTGTACAGGATGTATTAACTATGTCTTTGTCAGCATCCCTCCTTCTCTCCTTCTCCTTCTCGCATGTGTAAGAAAAAAACACAATAAATAAAAACAATTCCATCACTTCTTACATGGTATGGTTTGCTTTGATTCTTCATCTGGGTACCTTCATTGTCCCTACTCACACTCATGCCTATACTTGTCATCAAATAGATATATATACACAGGGGCATATGACATGTGCTACTGTGAAATGATGGCTTTTGACAGTGACTACAATAACCACTACCTTATTCTGACAAATATTTTCCCAAACTACATTTATATTAATTTGTGTGAATGTCCTCCGATGTAGACCAACCATTTCTCATTGAAATTACACTGAGCAGGTTAGAGAACCATCTTTTCTTAAATGGAGCTTCAAAGCACTTTTTAATGGATCCTCTACCCCGTGCTCATTTATTAATGTTAGCTGTCCTCTGACTCATACAGTAACTGTGGATAGTATTTTTATTTTATACTATATAACACACACTATACCGAGAATAAAACTGGCCATCTATCTATCTATCTATCTATCTATCTATCTATCTATCTATCTATCTATCTATCTATCTATCTATCTATCTATCTATCTATCTATCTATCTATCTATCTATCTATCTATCTATGTGTGTGCATGGATACAGTTTAACATCTCACTGATACGTTGACATCTGAAATAACATCATTACTGTGTTCAAAAAACATTCGTCTGCATTAACAGTGAGGCAGCTGGCAGCATTTTTTGTTTTGTTCATTTATTTATTTGTCAGGCTATCGGGTGAACAGTGTTCTTTTAGGATATGGAAAAACATGTTTGAGAGCCAGCTTTTGTGTGGCTGCGCAGTTTATCCAAAGCAACATTTATCTAGAAGACAGTGATTATAATTTATCATGTCTACCCTCTCTCACACATACACAGGATGCCCTTATTTTTAAGGATTCTTTCAAGCAGTTCACAAGCACCCTCTTCCCCAAGTGAGGTTAAAAATATTTCAGTGTTACACACAAACACACAATGTATTATTGCTTACCATAGGAATCATTACAAAAGGAGCACAAAGATATTTTACTGACGGTGGCTGGTCGGTCTGTCCAACTCGCAGTTAGTAGGTAAATTATTTTCTCTGTCTAGGCTTTGTTTCATTTAGACTATTGGTAGTTTCTGAGTTTTTCAAATATATGTTCCTCAAATGCAAAATGAATATGAGGACTAAAATATACTTTTTCATTTAATTTTAAAATATACAAGTTACTTTAATTAAAAAGAAAAAGGCAGTTGCATAATAACAATCAATCAATCCTGGAAACTTGTTTGGCAAAATGAAGTTGTTGGATATGATAAACACCAATATATAATAAAGATAAACCACAATTGTCTGGCACCTACAAGCTTATATCATGTTCAAGAGAAAGGCTTTCCTTTCTCGCTGGGGTCCGGGACTCTGAGTGGCTGCAGAAACCTCTGCAAATTTTTGTCATTGTGACAATTCAAGAACCTCAGGTTATGGAAGAAGATGTCAAACTTAAGATCAAGGTCTTTCAAAAGAGGATTGGTAATTCCAGGGATTTCCTCTATCAGCAAGTATCATAAAGCCACAGGGAATGTGGTTTCTATTTTCTATAAAGAGATTGGCTTTCAAATTGCTTCAGAAATGCTGGATGAGGAAAGATAGCCTGTGCTGTTGATAGAGTGTAAGGAACAAAGTATAATTTTCTCAGATTTTCAGTTTGATATATTTGTTTGATATGTGATCCTACTTTTTTTTTTCTTAATTCTAATAATGCTGTCGGTCCCCTATGATTGTGTTCCATAGTCTTCCTCTGTAAATTTAACAATGATCACATTAAGCACTGAAACGCAACTGACTGCGTTAAAAAAAGTAAAAGTGCAAACTTCCAAATACTTTATTCAGTAAATAATTAAGCTACAACAAAACTCCCCTTTGGGACATCTTGTTTAGCAAACTAAAAGGAGAGAAAGAAAAAAAATCATGGGAAAAAGCAAGGAATATCAACTTTGGTCTGGTAGAGTAGAACACAAGTCTTAAAAGAATATTATTATGCAAAGCATGTTTTATTTGCATGACAGGTGGGTGCTGTTTCATCTTGTTCACTATTCATCTGTTTTAAAAGACACTCTAAAGAATCTGCTACTCCATTTCTCCAGTAAGTGCATTTTGTTTTAAGACTGTTTTTCCCTAGCCAAAGTTAGCAACCCATTTAATATGCAGTGAATTACAGATGAACCTTCCTAAGCAAGCTTGGCAGCTTAGCTGGCAACGCCCCAGGTCTACCCTCTTCTTCAAATATGGTCACTTTAGGCTTAAAAAAAAAAAAAAAGACAAATTGCTGAGTTGACTTTAAAACAGTAGTCCATAAGCCAATGGGTGATGTCATGGTGGCTGCATCCATCTACACACAGTCTGAGATTTATACATGAAAAACATAAAGTGTGTGATGGTGGCTGATGAATGAATTTCCTGGGCATGTTTTCACAGTGGTCAGGAATAAAGAGAAAGGAGGCAGGGTTGAATAAAGGGTGTGCAATCACAACAGAGAAGTATAGTAAGATAAAAAAAAAAGAAATTAAAAACAAACAAGCTTTTTTTTAGCTTGTTAATAGACAATTAATCACAAAACGTTAAATTATGTAAAGATGTCAAAATGTCAATTGAGCTAAATTACTAGTTAAATTACTAGTTTAATTATATGTATTTTACTACTCCACTAGCACTGGCAACTGGTTCTTTCATCACATTTAATGGGGCTCAAAGAGGATAACAAGAACACTGGCATATTTCTGACCGTGTTTGAGGACCACCTAGACACCTTTGTGGAGCTATGAAGTGAAGTGAATCAAGTCAGACTACCTTTGTTACACATCTCAGACAAGCTTTTGAACACTGTGCCAGAGGCAAGCTGCCAGATGATTAAATCGCCACAGCAATCTACTTTCTGAATGCTGTAAGTGCTGTAAGCAAAGGTGTTCTCACTTCAGAAGATATTTAGGTAGTTTTTCAATAACTTTAAAATTTTGATTTCCTGGGACACCATCAAAAATCGCACTGACAAGTTTAAAATAATTTGTTTCATCTAAGAAAAAAAAAGATTTATGGGTATTGGAAAACTCCTGTCGGTTTAGTGTCAGCAGAGTGCACTCTCCCCTCTCTCTCTCTCTCTCTCTCTCTCTCTGAAGTAGATCTACATTATTTTATCTTGCTTGAGTAGCTCACAATATGAAGCCCCATAGTTCAAAGAGCTGTCAACACACAATACACTTAGAGCAAGTGAAAGCGAGAGCTAGAGACAGAGAGGGAGAGTGGACTCAAGAATTTGACCATAAATTGCTAAGTTCTTCAAATGCTTTCAAATCTAAATCAGCAGTGAAAAAGTGGGAAAAGAGCTAGGTTGAAGGCTCATGAGAAAAAAAATGTTAAATTTTAATAATTTAAGTTGATATTGAGTAAACCACATATAGTGCAGAAGTAGTTAAAACATACCTGCTCTGTGCACTGCCCCAGAATTATAAATGCACATACAGTACTTACATACATTTTTTTAAGAGCTAACATTTGAGTGAACCTGTTGTTTTCACTGAAGTTCCTCAGTCTCCCTAAGCACATAGTTAGTAATGGGTTGAACTGATTGTAGTGGTAATTACCCATATTGAAGTGTGTATAGTGTCCTGGCAGCAATTTGTTCCCTCTGGCTATCCTGCTTAGTGCTTAGAAAAGAATAAAACAGCTGAAGGTTACAATGTGTCTCAGCTTTAAAGGATAAAACCCCTGTTTAGAAACAGATGCTTTGGGGAAATTAAAAAAACAGAGGGAGAGTTCACTGTCTGAGACTGCATCATCATCATCAGCGGCCCAACAGCATAATACACAATCGTCTTATTTTCCTCAAGCTGGCCTACTCCTTTCTAGGCACTTAACATAAAGCATCAAAAACAGTTCTACCTGCTCCCATCTGCTTGGTTGGATTCAGGCCAAGTGCTAGTGTTTCTGGCAGATAATAGCCTGACGCAATGATCAGGAGGTGTTACTACAGGTCAAATTCTTGACTTATAAATGTCAGGACTCTTATTGATTAAAACAGATTAAAAAATGTAATATAAGTCTAGATAATGGCCTAATTTATCTTCACTTTGAGATTAGACTGTTGGGAGCCTTTTGACACGATTGCATGGGAGACAAAGCATCTACGCTTGCTTTGCATGAAAGCTCTAAGGATTTCCTTCGCAACCCACGCTACACATCCCATCTCCTCAACCCAGAAATTACAGTCCCAGTAATTACAGAACTCTAATTAAGCCAGGAGTGGCAGAGAATGGGAAAGGCATGCTCCCATGACATTTCTTCAACAAGAAAAATGATATTCCATATTTAGCTGGGCTTTGAAGAAAATGTGGCAGTATAATGGATATAGCTGTTTGGAGAGGCTGAGGTCCTGCGTCCTCCAATAAATGCTGCATTACATCTCCATGAACACTATAACACATTATGAAAAGTCATCTTGCAGATCATCTTGGGGCACTGCACAAAATGTTAATCTAAATGTGAAATATGGTTTGATCTGGAGCTGGAGGAGGTGGCTGGGGAGAGGGAGGTCTGGGCTTCTCTGCTTAGGCTGCTGCCCCCGCGACCCGGCCCTGGATAAGCGGAAGAAAATGGATGGATGGATGGTTTGATCACAATGACATCACAACTGCGCAAAGAAATTAGTTCATGCAGTGCCAACATTAGTTGGGACGAAACCAGCTAATGTTGGCAATAAAAAGGCATGACCAATCAGGTCAGCTGTTTACCTTACTGTTTTACTGTAGGCCATTGTGTGCACCTGATCTGTGTACTATTGTCTTTGTGTGTCATTTTGAAGTGCAGGCTTTGATCTATTTAGCTGTTTTAATGCCTTCTGGTTCTTACTGACAGATGCTGTAAAAACCGAGCTGCCCTTGTTTCAGTCTGTTATTTGCCTGCTTGACTTTGTATTTAAACACACACAAACATCTATCACAGAGCAAATATCCACTCAGGCAAAATTAATCAGGTTGCTTCAGTAATGTTTCTCACTTATGTCCCAGCCAGTAATTATATGATGTTACTAAGTCTGCAAAGGAAGATGGACTAAATCTATAAGCCACTGAGGATTAGGCAACATTCAGTAAACTGTCACTTTAAAAATATGAAAATATGCAAGTTAGTAGAGGAAAGCTACAGTGCATTGGAGGTGGATGAGACTGCAATGTTTTATTTAGATGCCTATTTTTCATGTTGTTACAGGAAGGAACGAGCAAGTTCCAGGATTGATGTTTGCAGTCAGCCATAAAACTCTTCCTCTCAGTGTTCAATATAGCAATGCCACTAACTTAATCTGTGTTTTCCTCTCAAAGTAAATCCACGACCCAATGAAAAGTATATTGCAATAGAGAAAACAACTAGCCCAGATAATAGTGTGAGTAAGCAGTTATGATTAGACAGCTAGAGTTTGTAAACAATAATTGGACTTATTAGGAACTGTCGGTGTGTTGAACCTGTGCAAAGGAGTGTGTTAATTGTGGCTCTCACACCAACAGCATTACAGTAATCACATACAACAAGGACTGTATGCATCAAGGATTGTGGTAACAGAAGGCTCTAAAAAGGAAAGAAAAAAAAGAATAAAAAGGGATAATCCACACTTAGTGCCTTGATTTGGGCCTTAAATGTGACAGATGTGGAAATGGTATGATCACAAATACAAAAACCATAGGATCAATCTATGGTTTGAGGAGAAACTAGTCGTTGTAATCTGCATAGACCACACAAATACTAGTGGCAACTTAAACTTCAGAATCTTGTGACATCCATACACTGGCCAGAGTCTATTTTTTGGTGACAAAGTAATTAAACTGGCATGAGTTGAATTCCAAACAACTCTCATAGGGAATTCAACCCCATTTTTGTCAGTCTGAAACAATACACCACCTGCCCATACACCATTTGTAGCACGAACAGAAGATCAATACACAGTGCTTAGAGGACAAGAGGAGACTTAACATTGTCAAAACTTTCTTTATCCCTCTTCCCAGAAACAATTCAACCAATTCTGGAACCCATTAACATAATCAATTCGATTCTGAGGGAGGTACAGGCTGTGCTACTGGATCATATGGCAGACTTAGCAGCCTGCACACTGCATTCCTAAATCCTAGCTCAGTTTGAATAACTGTTGCTAGCTTGTATCTGCTTGCAATCGTGGCAGTCCCTCTTCCAGGTCCTGATGCAGCTTGAAAATATTTACCCCCAGAAGAACTTCAGACTTTATATCTCTTTGCAGTGAGCATGGTTTGCAGAAATCTGATTGTCTTTAACATGCTTTATCAACAAATATTTTTGATATGCATTTGTAGCTTTCAACCTAATCTTGCAATGTCAAAACAACTCACTAAGGATACAATTCACTTGTTGAGTAGTGAGTTAGGTATACAGTGGCTTGCAAAAGTATTCGGCCCCCTTGAACTTTTCCACATTTTGTCACATCACAGCCACAAACATGAATCAATTTTATTGGAATTCCATGTGAAAGACCAATACAAAGTGGTGTACATGTGAGAAGTGGAACGAAAATCATACATGATTCCAAACATTTTTTACAAATAAATAACTGCAAAGTGGGGTGTGCATAATTATTCAGCCCCCTGAGTCAATACTTTGTAGAACCACCTTTTGCTGCAATTACAGCTGCCAGTCTTTTAGGGTATGTCTCTACCAGCTTTGCACATCTAGAGACTGAAATTCTTGCCCATTCTTCTTTGC
>VVHJ01048074.1:0-11172 GCA_015107715.1 Tylochromis polylepis | reverse complement strand
GCCTCCGGAGATTTCACCCATGGGAGATTTCCCACTGGAGTAGTCTCGTGACGACACCCTACGCTCAGCCTTTGACCAAGTGATAGAGGTTGATGGTCACGTGGTGCGCCCTGAGGCTGCGCGGACCTACCCGCGTTTAGTATTATTGAAGGATAGGCTTTATCGAGTGAGCCGTGACGCTCGCACCAAGGAGACACGCACCCAGTTGCTGGTGCTGCGAAGCCGCCGGGAAATGATTTTCCAGGCGGCTCATTGTAACCCCATGGCCGGCCACATGGGATGGGAGAAAACTCTGGAGCGGATTATGGACCGATTTTACTGGCCCGGCATCTGGGCGGATGTGCGCCGGTGGTGCGCATCCTGCCCGGAATGCCAGCTGGCCAACCCGGCTGCCATTCCGAGGGCTCCGTTGTGGCCGCTCCCGCTGATGGAGGCCCCGTTTGAGCGTGTCGGGATGGACCTCATCGGCCCGTTCCACCGGAGTGCACGCGGCTATCGCTTTGTGTTGGTCCTCGTGGATTACGCAATGCGATACCCGGAAGCAGTGCCGCGTTACAAACTGATAACTGTTTAAAAAGGTTTATTTGCAAGGGTGGAATGAGTAATCAGAGAGCTGGTAAGTGACTCTGGAGGGAGTCTTCACAGTTGGAGCAGGGCTGGAGTTTCTGCTGAACAGGAGAGGAGATGTTAACAGTGGGCAAGGTGAGACTGGTATGATCTTGCAAAGTTTAATACGATTCTGATGCCTTACTTGCTGTTTTCTTGAATAGGTGATTCAGAGGGGGAGGCAGGGGGAATTCCAGTGCAGGCAGGCAGGTGAACTGCAGGTAAGTCCTTGGTTTTGTAGTTGCAGTGGTTTAACTGGCTCAGGCCAGTTAAACTGGCTGTGCTCATTAAACCCCTTGGAGTTATGCAGGCCAGTGAACTTGGAAGCATCACACAGGCTTTGGGCAGACAACTGGAGAACAAATGAGAGCGGAGAATTACTGAGCTAGAAAGTTAAAAAAGGAGGCCTATTTACCACCATGATGGTGGAGTGTAGCAGCACCAGACGGTCTTTAAATATCATGAGCTGATTAGTCAATGAACTACAGGTGTTTGAGAAAAAAAAACACAGGAAAAGACAATTCCACCTGCAGGCTGACGTGCAAGCAAACATTGGCCCACATCTTCACCTGAGAGCAAGAAAGTAATAAGAAGGAGGAAGAAAGTGTGAGAGAGAAGACAGGGAAGGAAAAGAAAAAACAAGCCTACCCGCATCTAAGCTTTTTACAAAAAACTAGCTCGTGCTTGCACATCACCGCTATTCTTTCTGCCCTTCACTGCCTTCCAGTGAAATTCAGAATTCATTATTCTGTATGATTGTTGGAGGGTCTTTGCACCTTGAGACGGCTACTTTTGTGATTTGGCGTGACAGAAATTAAACTGAATTAAATTCTAAAATTTTATGAATCTATTTTATTAATTTTATTTTCATCCGATCAGTGTATTCTGACTGTTCCATGCTCTTCATTTAAATCCACAGACGATTTTTAATTTGTAGATCCTCAGCTTTAGAACAGACTTCCTCGGCTCATCAATTTGACTGAATCTGTGGTTTAAAACAAACCACAGCTAGCTTTTCTTTGTTTCTGGCTTCAGTGTGTTTGTATGTATTGTATCTTGGGATCTGCATGCCTCTTTGTAACCGTGTGCTGTACAGGTTAAGCTTTTATTATACAGTTATTATTAACTCACCCATCTAATGGGGGTGTGCGTTAGTCAGAGCTCAGCCGCACATGTCAGTAAGTGCTCCGTTTTCAAGGCTGTTTAGCTCCGTTGTGAAAGTTGTCTGATGCTGTTATGAGAAAACTACGGCTCTGCTCCTGATCCCTGATAACAACAGGAATGAGCACACACTGCCACAGCTCAGATCATAAAACAAGGAGCACCAGTGATTCACACAAGGTCAGCCTCGGCCCGCGGGCCCCGCTAACTGTAAATCACTCTTGATACCAGCAGCAGCCAAATGCTTAATATGTAAATGTCCTCATCACGGTGGCTGAACCTGGTGCCAAGCTCGCGGGGTGCTATCAGCTGAAGAAGCCCTGCGGTGGTTGGCAGGGAGCAGATGGGGGGACGGAGCAGATCCCTCTGATGAGAGAAGTTCACTGATTACACTAATTTAACAGGATGAGCTTCATTTCAGTCTGCTGGATTTGTGGATGTCGTACAAGCCCTCTTCTCTTCTCTTCTCTTCTCTTCTCTTCTCTTCTGCTGACCATAGTGACTTTCATGCTGTTTGATGTTACCAGTAGAAATTGAAATATGAGAGTTTCTGAATGTATGTACCCCTTAGGGCTAATTATTTTTGATCTTTGAGGGCCAAAACTCTACACGTGTATCCAATCAGCAGGGTCAAAGTGGAGCCAATTTTCAGCCCAGGAGTCCATTTTTAATATAAATGAAGCCACAAATAAAGTAAGTTATTTACATAAAACAGTATGGTAATATGCTGCATCTACTTTTAAATGAGCCCATTAGACCCATTAGACCTTGCTACATGTCCCGTATTCTATCATTTAATATTTATGAACAAACATGTAATGGGGAAAGGGTGAGAAAAAGTGTAATGAGGAAGGAAATGATGAAAAATAATTGATGTGCAATATAAATACAATTTTGGAAATAGAGAGATAAGCTAAAAAATGGATAATATGTTTTAAAATAATGGCTGGATTTTTGTTGGTGGAAATCACTGTCTGTCACCTGAGCAGGTGTAAAACTAAGATATGAAATCAAAACAATTAAAAGGATCCAAAATACGTAAACAACAATAATAAAAAAAAACCCCACCAAAACTACACAATAAATAAAACAAGCATAAAATATTTAAAAAAAACCCCACATTAATAATAATTTAATCTGTTTTCATCTCTGCGATCATTTTGGGAGGGTAATGGCTTGTAGTTCATCACTGAAAAGGATAATTTAAGTGGAGCACCCTCCTGCATTAAAGAGCAGCACAGACTCATTACAGTCAGACGCATTGAAGTTCATTAACGTTACTGTTCACTGATGAGATGATACAGTTGTGTCCATCATCTGCTGGGAAAAGACATCATTTTTGTAGTTTAAATCAAACGATTAAGGCGTGATTGACACACATACTTCCAGCTTGAACTTAAGAGGTTTTACTGTCATTTTACAAATGAGGTCAAGTCAAAATAAAACCATCAGAAAGCAAAGAAAAAGGAACGCACTGATCTGCTCAGCAACACCAAAAGACCTGATAGACCAATGAAGACAACGAAAGCGCATGATGATAGAATTATTTCCATGGTTAAGAAAACCTCCTCCACAACATCTAACAAAGACAAGAACAGTTTCAAGGATGTAGGCGTATCACTGTGAAAGTCAACAATCAAGAGATGCCTTCATGAATAGAAACACATTCAAGAACAGAAAGGTCAGATTAGACTTTATCAGAACACAGTGAAAAGAGCTGGCATAGAAATAAATAAAAAATATTTGAACAGATGAAACTATGATGAACTTGAACCAGAACAATGGGAGGAGAAAAGCATGTAGAAGATGAGAAACAGCTCGTGATCCGAAGAATTCTGCATCATCTGTCAGACATGGTGTTATAGCATGTGCATGTGTGGCTGCCAGTGGGTCATTAGTGATAAACGGGTCGCTAGGGTTTATTAATGACTGCTGATAGAAATAGAAGAAAGAACTGTGAAGTGCACAGGGGTATACTCTCTGCTCAGATTCACAGAAAAGCTGCAAAACTGATCGTGCAGTGCTTCACGTCATAATGACCGAAAACTAACTACAGAAGAGCTTCTCAAGTTAAATAAATTGGATATTTTTCAATGGTCAAGTCAGTCGACTGATCTCAGTATAATGAAGAAGGTTTTCAGTTACTGAAGACAAAAGTGAAGCCAAAGAGACCCACAAACAACCATCAGCTGCAATAAAGGCCTGGAAGAGAACCTCAAGGAAGGAAACTGAGTATTTTGTGTTGTTCACGGGTTCCAGACTCCAGGCAGTCATTGACTGGCAAAGAATTTTCATCCAAGGATTAAAAACAAGCGTTATATTTAAAATTATGTCAGTTTTTCAAATTACATTTGAGCCTCTGAAAATGAGAGACTGCGTGCAGAAGTGGCTGAAATTCCTAAACACTTTTTGGGATTAAAGCTGAAAGTCTGCACTTCAATCACATGTTGATTGTTTGATTTAAAATCCAGCAGTGATGTAGTCTTAAAATCAGGGGCGTGGACAATCAGAGTTACAAGTGGATGCCAATCATGTTTTCTACTGCTTCTACGTTTTGGAATTGAGCTAATTCAGTTAACTGGGTTATCTGACTAATAATGCAACTTGCTGTGTGGTGCAGATGATCCAAGAAAACAACATTATGGTGGCTTCAAAATGCAGCTGTATCCACCTTTGATATAGTCTGCTATTAAATCCAGCTGTTCTTTCCACCAGAAAGCCAATTTCCCAAACTATAGAAATGTTGCTTTGATTTTAAGACTGGGATCTGTCAAGTATTATGGCCGGTTTCCTAAATCATTTCTAGGCTGCTAAACTATCAGAGTCAAAATAATTGTACATTGGCATTCAAAAAGGCTGCTTCTGTCCCCTCGTCCTTCGTTCCCAGACTTTCCATCTGAGCGCCTCGCAGCTTGTGACTCTGAACAAACTTCTTTGGACGGGCAAAGAGAGCAGCTGACAAACTGGTTGTCCTGGGAACCCCGCGTGCATGCTCACTTTCCACTCGACATACATTACACTTCCACTTGACATGTACTTTACATTACAAGAGACACGCGGCAGGGGGAGGGAGAGATGTGTGTGGGAGACAAGGATCAGGAGTTACTTTTCTGAGGATGTGGCTTGTCACAGCACATCACAGAGACAGCCGAGCTGCGAGCACAATAGGCAATTAGAAGCTCCCATGGAAGCAGAGGAGACGTGGTGTAGCTAATAAGGGAAAATAGAGGAAGGACTGGGTGTAGGAGAGGAGGGGGTGGTTGTTGTTTGGATGTTGCATCCTTTGAAGAGTTTGATCCCGCCAGGAGGAGATTCACCTTAATTTACTTGTAGGAAACATCGGGAGCTTGAAGGGTTTGTGTTTGGGACGTACACAGCAGCCACACACTCTGCTGTGATATCGCAAATTTCTCACAAACACGGCATCAGCCTGCATGCTTCCCTAAATTACTCCATTTATAGCCTGAAGTGGCAGCAGGTGTTTGATTCTTTGTGGTGTAAAAGTCGACAGGAGCGGTGAAAATCTCCACCGAAGCTTGCTGCCTTTCGTCTCAGCCGCCGTCCTGTTTAGAGATGGCAGCAGCTGACCTAATTTTCCAGGAATGTGGATGCTCTGTTTTTAAGCCCGTCGATACCCTTTCAATTGGCTGGATGCACGCTGACATATCTGTGTTGTTACATTTGTACCTTGCTGTGGAAAACGTCTTATCCATCATCCAGCAGCATCGGGGAGAGGCCTGACCCTGACCCTGGTCTGGTCTCCAATTCATTTTGCAGGAGTACAAATATAAAGAACAATGTCCAGCTGCAACAGTTCAACAAGCACTGGTCCTCTGGAAGAACTGAAACTAATTTATTGTATTGAAGTGTAAAGTTTGAGCAAGGGACAGGCCTGCCTTAGCCCGACCAGAGAGCCAGATTGACATAGATAGAGTAAGTGACGTACCATATATTGAACAGCCAAACAGAAACATGACGCATAAAGTGTTGAAATGTGTTAAAATCCATAAACTCTGGTAGACAAGTTAAATTAATAGGAGATGGCACTCATGCACTCGGGCTGGAAACAGAAGAAGTTGAAGCTGAGTTTTCTTCTTCGAACTGTTGCTGCATCTCCTGTTGTGCAGTCTGGGAATCTCTGAGCTGCTGCACCGATGTGTGACGCAGCGCAGGAACAGCAGGCCAAACATGCACAAAACCAGCCAATCAATGACGCAATCAAGGACAACCGGACTGTCCAATATTTCTACTGTTTGTTATCTTAACTGTGAACTGTTTGCATTTCTCAAAGCTTGGTCAGTTTGCCAGCTGTCAGTGCATAAACTACAAATGCACAGTGCACCCTCGTGCTTCAAATTCTCGTCCAACAATGCTCTCGGCTTTGAGATTAAAGCCCCACAGCCAGAGAAATTTGACCCCTTTAGTGATACTGGTGACTTCACCAATGCACACACTGTCTTTCAGCACAATCCAAAGATGGAGTAGTGCAAATTGTGATCGATCTGCAGTTTCTTCTAAACCTAATGGAGCTTGTACTCGCAAGTTCGGAGTATTTATCTATTTGCATTGTTACTAAACCACAAAGACACAGTTTGACATCTTGACCGTAACAAAGACAGTTAAAGCCTTTTCACACTGAACTCTTTTGCGCTGAAACTGAAAATTGAATTTCAAAATTTGAAATCGACAACAGTGATGAGCTGGTCCTGGTGTTTCTAAACAGTCACTGAGATTCTAGTTTCATCCAGTTCTCACGAGACGCCAGCAGCAGGAAGAATTTCACAGTTTCATCCAGGAGTTGAAGCGGTCTCACAATCGCTTTCATGCATATTTCAGGATGTCAGAGGGGCAGCTTGAGCTCTTGTTGGCAGAGTTGGGACCACATCTGAGGAGGCAGAGAAACTGATTGACCCGAAGCAGCGCCCAGCTGTGTGTCTGAAATAAAATAGTATTAATTCACTATTTCCATATCATTGTATATTCTGTACCGATGTGTGTTTTGAGCTACGAGCATGCTTGTTGCCAAATGCAGCGATCTGATTGGGCCGATCTGTTTATTCGCATGCAAAAAATGGGGAAAAAACCAAAACACATCAAGCTTGGTTTGAAAAATGAAACGTCACAAATTTGTCCTGCAAAACTACGCGATCGGTGTGAACAGCTGCACTGAGAACAGGTGAGTCCAAAAAATACTTTTAATGCATGATATATTTGCACATTTTACACATCCAGCGTTTAAAGCCCTTTAGTCTGGAAATGTTTTGGAAACAAAGTAAAAAAAAAAAAAAAAAGGTTATTTTTAAGCGACACCAAAACACCACATGCCAGCCGTTGTGCGTCACTTTTGGCTTCATGCTGCTGTTTGACAAAGATGAGCATAAGTTCAGTGTAATAAACATTCATGACTATTACTCTGTCATAAGTCGTCTCCATCACTATAGTTGCTCAGTTTAAGTTATTTATGTTAGATCCCTCCTGGGGTAAAAGAGAGAAAATATAGAACAACAACACAGGAAGTAAACACACTCACACACAAATAAATAATTAAATAAATCTATCAATAAATTGTCCACATCCAAATACAAATATAAGTTAATTTGAAAATGTTGCAAGTGTGCGCTGTATCGTAATATCTTTAGAATTACACAACTTCTCTCTCTGATATGTTTTTGGTCTCAAGCTAACACACACAGGCAGATATTTCTGTCTTTGCTACTGAGAAAAAAATCTGCAGTCAAACTCATCCAAAAGGTTTCTCAGTCTGCAGAGTGCACAGTACCTGGCACATCCAACGCCATGAAACCATCGAAACCTCGGCAAATAACACCCAAAAGAAACATCTAGACTACACAGGAACACCTGGTTAAATATCCTATAATTTATGCAGAAGCTGTTGTTAAAAATCACAGATTTCTAATTTTGCATCAGGATATCAGATATCCTCATCTCAGCTGCAGCTTTTCTGCACCTGTCATTCACCGCGCATAAATAAGTCAATCATGCATAATCAAGTATTTGCTTTAGCTTCGCCACCAACTGTGATTCAGCTGTGACCCTGATCCTGGTGACTCTTTAAGGATCTAGACTTAAGAAAGGGGCAGTATGGTGACACAGCGGTTAGCACCGTTTCCTCACAGCAAGAAGGTTGTGAGTTTGAATCCACCAGCTGGCCGGTGCCTTTCTGTGTGGAGTTTGCATGTTCTCTCCGTGTGTTAAGAGTGGGCGAGAACAACCCACAGACAGATGAGAATTAACTAAAAAATAACCTTAATTTGGTGTCCAAGGACAAAATCATGAAACACAGGACAGGGAAAAAACATAGGGATGATAAACAGACACTCTGACAAAGGAAAAAGGGAAAGCGGAGCGCTATATACCCAGACAGAATGAGGAGGAACAGCTAAAACTAATAAGGGGTAACAAGAGCATGGAAGCAAGACTAAATATAAGACAAAAGAAACAAAGACTATCAAAATAAAACAGGAAGTAACTAAACAGGGAACCATCTAACACAGACAGGAGGGAAAAACTGAGGAAACAATAGCTACAACTAAGAATTCAACATGATAAGATGAAAAGGTAAACTAAGGATCAAACAGAGAATATCCAATGATAATTAGAATTTCAAAGTTTAAAGAAAAGAACAAACAAAAAACAAACCCCAAACCCTGCGTCTCAGACTGACGAACATGACACTGTTCTCTCCAGGTACTCCGGCTTCCTCCCACAGCTTGTTAGGTTAATTGATTATTGTGAACTGACTGCAGACAACCCAGCTAAGCAGGAAAAAAAATGCATGGAAGAAAATATGAAAGGATAATTTATTCCTGTTGCCATTCAATAATGTGCACCAGAAGAAAATCATCTTTGTCTTGCCTCAAAGTTGAGATTACTTTAACCATGTAAATGCCCACTTTAAGAGTTATTTTGACTATTGTTGCCACAAGTCTCTGAACTTCAGCATAATACTGTGGTGCTCTAGAGAGGATGCATATGAAGAACGCTCAGAGAGGTTAAAAAACAAAAAGGAAGCCTTTCATAGCTCTTACAAAAGTAATATATATACTATATAACAATATAAAAATCTAATAGGCTTCAAAATGAAAATAAGGAACAATCCACTCTGTAAATAAGTCGTTTGGCTTTTCTGTTTTATTGAGTTCTCACTCTGGTAATTTGGATATTACTGTTGTCCATTATTATTGTTATGTGCACGTATCTATAGCTATGAGAATGTAGGCAGCCTGTATAAAGTTTAGTTTGTAATTTAGTTTCTTTGATACCAAGTTTATGTATGACTGATACCAACCTCACTGATGTATCTTGGTTTTTCCCTTTATCTTTTTATTTATTTGTTGGAAATAAACTCATCCATCTAAACGGCAGTCTAAAAGGAGCATGAAAAGCTCGAGGAATGAGAGGTAGGCAAACAGAAATTAGAGACAGCTGAGAAGGGTTAAAGACGGCAGCAACAATAAGCACGACACTGACAATAACAAAAGAGAGAACAGAACGAAAGCAGCCGGTAAAACCACAACGAGAAACAAGAGACAGAGGCAACACAGAGGCATGCGGTTGCTGACATTTTTCAGCAATAATTGGTTTTAAGATGAACTTAAAGGCAAAAAAGCAGGTCTAACACAGTTGATGATGTTGATGTGAGCCAGACAGCGATAAAAGCAACCAACATAGCATAATGTGGAATACTTATGCACGATAATTTGACTATTGCTATAGCACCTAAGCAAACACTAACAGTAGATGTGTTTACCCTGAACAAATAGAGTCTGAACAGAAGTGCAGAATAGCTCTGCTTGCTTTCTCCTCCTATACTGATGCTACACCTTTTGTCAGCAACAAGGCAACAGCTACCCCATCAACAATGAACATTGACAGTCTCTCCAGGTGCAAGATGTATAGAATTAGATTGTAAAGACTGTAAAGAATTGTTTGATCTGCCCTTAAGTTTATGGTATGCATGGATGATGGCTAAGAAACACTCACAGACACAAAATGCACATGTGAATGGATGAAAAACAGGAAGAAACAGAGAATTCAAGCTTTTGTAGCCTGATAAATAGGACAGCTACAGTCCTGCTGCCGCAGAAAACCATGTATCTGTGATGTAATAGGTCTGCTGATAATTTGTGTAGCATTATGAGTCCTCCGAAGAGGCTCTTGATGAGGCTGCAGCACTTAGGCACTGGAAAGGATATTCAGAGAAGGCCTGATGGTTGGAGAAATGTTCACAATAGATAATAATTCTTAACATAAATACCAAATTGATCCTGCCCTGCTCTACCCAACCTTAATTACCAGACCAGATTGCTAGTTCTGGGCAATTTAGCAGCAGCTTCGATAACACACAATTGCAATATTATTGCTCTTTCCATCCATACTGGCAGGGTTCAGCAGGAATCCTATTTTTTCTGCACATCCAAGAAGGAAATGTCAAATATTTCGAGCTATGCAAAGTGCAGCTGTTCCTACCTTATAGTGGCGAGGTCCTCAAAACAGAGCCGTGTAGGCTGACCAGATGTCCCTCCTTATGTAGGACTGCACAATATTTTTAGCCCTTGTCCTCCTGACCCACATATTAAAACAATACCCCACATTTTGATTGTCTTTACTTTTCTAAAGTCAATACTGTAGGACAAGACAGTTTTCTAAAATCTGGCTTGTACAAAATAGGTTTGAACAAAGGCGCATATTTGAGACTAACCGCAAAGATTTTTGTGGAATAAGATGAAGATTATCACAAATAAAAGGACATCCAGCTGCAGGAAAGAGGAAATGTCCAGTATTGGTGTGAAACAGATTGAAGGTGATTCTCTGAGTGATTTTTTTTCCTGCTCAAAATGACACGTGCAAGAATAAATATCAGCTGAAATACCAATAAACAGCAGTTTTGGCCACTGATTCTGACTGAACTATAGTCAGGGTAGGGTGTTGTATGACCTACAGTCTGTCTGTGAAGGTTCTCATTCATCCAGGTCATGGTAGTCTAAGGAGCTTGGAAAGAAAAGCGTCTGGACTTCTCTAAGTTTCTTGAAAACGTTTCACCTCTCATCCGAGAAGCTTCTTCAGTTCTAAGAGCAAATGGTGGAGAGTCCCAGATTTAAAGCCCTATGGGAGTGTCCCCCAAGAGGGTCATGGACCCCCTGTTGATCCTCTACCTAATCACATGAGCCCAGGTGTGAAAACAGGTGTGGGTCTCAATCAGCCAAGGTTTCGGGTGAACCCATTGTGAAACCTAGCCCCACCCTATCATGTGATTACCTGAGGTCAAACGGCCCAGGATGTGAGTGGGCGTTAAGGCGTCTGGGAAGGATCTCAAAACTGGATTATAGATAGCAGACAGTTGGTGTCGTAAACCACCTCCTCTGTTCAAGGATGGTCGTTCAC
>VVHJ01048069.1:0-10000 GCA_015107715.1 Tylochromis polylepis | reverse complement strand
CCAAAGGGTCTAGACTCAAATACTGAAAAGCTTACAATAAGTGCAGCCAGGAACTGTAAATTCTTTTGTAGCTTGCAAAAAGCACAGTTAAAAGTTGTCAAATCTAGCTGCTAGTGCTTTTCTGTAATTAAACAGCCACTTCTTACAGAAAAGAAAATAACTTTAGTCATTTTCAGAGAAAAATGACAAATTTGCATAAATGGTAATGGCAACACTATCTCAGTGAAATACCATGCAGAGTTAATAAAGCAGCTTATCTCAACTTTACATTGTTTCTATAACAGTAGTATAGTTGCTGCAGTTCTTTAGCTGCTTGTTCAAAATGAATGTAGAAAATATCAGGTGATATTGCCTTTACACTTCCAAAGATGTCATGAAATTTCCAATGAATAGATAGAGAGTATTGTGAATATATGGTATATATTGTGTAAATAGTATTATGTCAGATATATAGCATACTGTATAGGCAAACCTGCATAACTGATTCAGATTGAAAGCATGCTTCTGTTTCATTTGTTTGATCGTCGACTGAGCTTGCAAGCACTCTCACCTGAGGCTCGAACATCCAAGGGAAATCCACCTTCTTCTCCCCGTCTGACTTCTTGAATGTATAGGCTGAGTAGATGGGGACGTGTTTGTGTGAGTCGTACAGGGTGACATAGCGGGGTTTGTCCTCATACTGCTGGCAGATCTTCGTATAGGAGTTGCTGAGGTATCCTCGTGGTGGTGTTCCCATAAAGAGAAAGTCCTTACAGCTCTCTGCATGGTTGAAGTCTCCTACCACTCCTGCCTGGGACACCTCAAGCAATACACACATTAGGAAGATCATGGCAGCTGCTATGGCTAAGGCACAATTTGTAGATGTAGGTGTCATCACTGCAGCTCTCTGTTATGTCCTTTTAGATGTTTCTTCTCTTGCTGTTATGTCTCTAATTCACCTGTGACACACCACTGCAATCTACTACTGTCTAACAAGTACAGCCTCTGTCCCAGCTCTATCACACCCCGCATTTCCCTTCTTGCCTCACCTGCACTTCAAGCGAGCAATTCTCTCATTGTAAAGACTTTTCCATATATTCAAATTCCCACAAGTGCCGTAGCAGTAGTTTAAAAGTAGTGGTAGTTATCAGTCACTGAGAGCATTTTATTACTGTAAAGTGCAGAGGACAAATGGCACTCACTTGAGACCTTTAATTCGAAAATAGCCTTTCGTTTATCGTCGGCCTTGTTGCAGTAAATGAAATGAAGCTGAAGTTTAATGAAAGAGTAGAAATGGGTGGTTTGGGAGAAACTCGTGTTTCAGTGTAGAAGTGTAGAAGGAGACTTGCATTGTAGAATTTCTACAGTGCAAGTTTGGATCTTTCATTTCAGCAGCAAATTTAAAAGCTCTATCCCATTATAAGCTAGGGCTGTAGCTTAGTATACATATGACATCTGATGACAGGTTTCAAATTGCTGAGAATATGTCAAAAACATAACTTCAGAGACAGTCTCATTCAGTGGTTTATTCCTGTTAAATATATGAGAAGGTTACATTCTGTTACATTGCAACTATAACCAAAATGGTTCTCTTAAGTTTTCAAAGTACAGTATGACCCCCTCCCCCACACATTTCCAACATGTGAACAACCTACTACTGTAAACCCTCCCCTCCCCCCCTCCATGATAGCTGGCTATGCCTCTGCCTTCAAACTGAGGCCATGCAGAACAACAAGAAAATACACGTGATATCCAGTGTCGGCAGATTTTATGACCTACTTTGATAGCACATAAACTGTCCCTTACTTGGAAACTTAAGTACATTTGTTTTACCTGATGTAACATGTCATATATATTACCATGCCACAGTTGAAAAAGCACAGGTGTAGATAACAAAAGAAATTATGGTTGCAAATTTCATGGATACTGTTAGCGATGGCTCACTGTCACACTGTTATTATTTACCTGGATGTTTTGTTGGCACATGATGACACCTCTTTTTACTTAAATACACCACAATCGCACGTAAAGATCAGTGACTAATTAAAGGAAAAACCAGTAACCTGTATAGCTCTTTTATGGTTTGGTTCCATCTGTCCTCTTAGAAGGGGCACTGCAAGTTAAAAGAAAGTTTTCATAACCTTTGTTCAATGATTATGACATTTTATCCTGATGGGTGTGGTCTCTTCTACGATGACAGTGCCCCAATCCATAGGGCATGAGGATTACTGAATGGTCTGATGACTATGAATTTAAAGCAGTACATAGATTATGGCCTTTGTAATAATTGAATTAAAACCCAATTGAAAACTCACAGGAGATAAATCATCAAAACACTAAATAATAAAGGGAATTTAAAAAATGCAGGAATATATGTTGAAAGAATAATGTTCCAGAGACCAATGAGAAAGTACAAAGATAGTCTTCTGGCAGGGCATTGTGGAGTACTTATTTTTTTTCCTTTAATTTGTCAAATGTCTGTTACCATATCTCTAAATATTTTCCCTATGCAGTTTTCTCAGGTGCTTGTATGGAACAGTCGCCCACAAAGATCTGAAAGTTGTGGCTTACAAATTCTGTCTTCTTGAGAATTTCCTCTAGCTGCTGGACGGAGACTTCCACCATCTCATTGTTCTCATCCTCGTTGAGGCCATAGTAAGCAAAAGATGGGAATTTATAACGGTCATTATAAGGTGTGTTGTGGTCATAGTCAACACAGCAATATGCTGACCACAAGTGGGTGGGAACTGCAATGCGGTTCATGTTTTCTCGGCGGATCATCTTGCCAGAGGTGGTGACACCAGTGACAATGTAAGCCCTTCCACGACAGTAGTTGTTAAGCCTTTGGCGGATCATGTGTTCCTGTGCGTCCCAGATTAGGTTGTTGACTTCAGGCACCACGGGTACCACATTTGTGAGGGTGTAGGTAGAAGCTTTGTCGTCAGGTTCATCCTGATGCTCATCTGGGTTGAGCGTGCCACGCTCATAAAGAATGGCATTTGTGTAATCGTCAAGAACAGCTTGGCCATCTTCAAAGTTCATGTGCATGTAACTCCGTGGAAAGGGCTGCATCTCATCTGTTTCAGAGGATGTGGACAGCTGTGCAGAGAAACAGACCCACAGCAAATGAGAGCATGAGTATGGCTGAATGCGATTACACAACTACGCAACATAAAGCAATGCAAATTCTTACAGACATTTCAAAGCAGTGAACTTTCTAGTTTCCTTTACCTGAGGCTCATACATCCAAGGGACATCCATACATTTCTCCCCTTCTGAGCCTTTAAATATGTAGGCAGAGTAGATCGGTATATGGTCCATAGTGTTGTACAGAGTCACGTAGCGTGGTTTTTTGTTGTAGTACTGACAAATGAACTGAAAGGAGTGATGTTCCAGTCCTCTTGGTGGTGTTCCCATGTAGAGGAATTCTTTGCACTCTGGAGAAAGCTCTTTTTCCACTTTACCTATTACTGCTGATATTATGTTGAAAAGTAGAAAAGCTGTCTGTACCCAACTTGCCATAGCTAGGAGGGGTCTGAAGCCACTCCGGTAACAAGTTAAAGCTGTTAAATAAATAGTATGTTAGGTATATTTCTGAGATCTGCTACAAATGACTGCGTGTGTCTTTATGCTCAGTAAAACAGCTCACACACATTTCACACTCTGCGCTCTGTAATCTGGCCTCAGTATGCAAAGTAATGCCATCCTTACACCTTATCATATCCACCCACAGCTAGAGAGTCAGGGACTATGGCCAATGGTGTCTCACACTGGTTAATATTATTTTTTAACACATCCACCCAAATGGTCAACCATTTATCAAAAACACAAAGCCATACTTAGAATTTTAAAGTGCCTTGGGTTTTCAAAGATTGCTGTTTGTCATTATGAACTTTATATTTGCTACGAATAAATATTTGCTACCACTCTACTATTACTGATATCACTGAAGAATGCAGAAAAATTCAAATTAAGTATATTAGGGTTTAATTAACATATATTTGTGTGTACACTCATGTTGTTAAAATCCCACCATCGGCCCATTCTGCACAGCCTTATTTTAACAGGCACGATCACATGTATACAGCGAGTGTACCCTTACAGCCATGCTTTTTTCAAAACAGTAACTATTCATTGTTGCATGTGATGCCTTTAAGGTAAATTTGTAAGGTTTTTTGGGTTTTTTTTTACAGAAACATGGGTTACACCCTCTCCTAAGGGTGTTAATGCTACAAGTACAGACTGCAAAGAAAGCCAACAGCTAATTCCCACAGACTACTAAAATGATTACAATAGTATTTTGAATATTTGCAACTGCGACAACGTACTGCATTTGATATGACTATGGCTGCACTTTATGTTATCAAGACTGTTGTGTCTGTTTGTAGCTTTTAAATTCCCACAGAGCTGTATAAACTTCCTAACAGCCCTCTCACCCCCACAGTCATTAATTCTAACCACCTCAAAAATAATAATGCAGCACAACAACAGGATAGTAACATGAAATAACTTTTATTGGGAAAATTTCATAGATTACTAAAATAAAATACAGACTAAATAAAATACAGAATGATTGTGCCACAAAAGAGGCATACCCAGAGATATCCTGAGAACCAGCCTATTTATTTATGGCCTCTGTAATGGACATTTGTTTTTGGTCTATATCTTTTGACTTATTTCAGCTACCTTACTGAGTCCTAATGTACTAAATAGAGGAAATCCTTGGCTTTCCATTGATATCTCATGTGTTTGGGTGGCTTCTTTTAGCTCCAAAGAGGAAGGAAATCCCAAAAAAAGTTCAATGAGAAAATTCTTTTTCCCTCACTTCTCAGGAGGATATAACAAAATCAAATATGTGGTTGTGACCCAATGCATATAATCAGTTAATTGTGTTCACCCATAGTGAGAAGTTTTGGTCTAAATGTTGATAATTCAGAATCCAATTTATATTTATAGCATATTTTCAACACTTTCCAGGCCTTGAAGACATAGAAGCACTCATTTTTTCCAGCAGCAATATGTCACATGATGTTTTCTATCTACTGGTCATCCTGTGAAATGCAAAATAATGAAGCAATTTTGGTAAAAGACAGAATATAAGTTAGAGATACTCGTGATTTTCAAATTCTGTGCTCAGAGGGTGCCCAGTTCTTATATATGGCTATACTTTTATTTCCATGGAGGAATTTCTGAAAATTGTATTTTACTATATAAATAAGTGCACATCTGAGTTTTATTTGTTCAGTATTACCATATACAGCACAGGTCAGTAACAGGCAAATGTCTTCTCTGCCCCTAGATCCAAAATGAGGTAGAATATTTCAGCACCATGGTTTAAATTTGGTTTGAACATCTGGACTCTGAAACTGAGTGCTTTAGAGTTCATAATACAAATAGAGTCAAGGAGAACAATAGGTGGGACAAAGACAATGATGTGGAAAAATGACAATTCAGGTCATTTTGGCTTGAATGTATATAGTTAAAGTGCAGGAAATTTTAACAGGCATGGCAATTACCACAGGAAGGCTTTTAATAAAGATGCTATTGGGTTCATGATTTTTTTTTCATAAAGGCAACATTAATAAATTGTAATAATTCAATGGCTCTATTCCTTCCTATCTGAATTATACTTTAATTTATTCGAAAACATGTGAAGCAGGACTACTCAACACTATAAAGTTGACTTAGTCCTGTTTTTACAATAGATGCATTTCAACATTCCTTCATTACCCTGCATGCTATTAAAAAGTCTACAACTTTTTTTCATGTATGAAACCCTTTTTTATTGCCAGTGTCTAAAACAGACTGCAGCGTGACTTTAAAATGATACTGTTTCTGAATTTCTGTGTTGCCTCTAACAGCTTATGAGTGAGACATTTTCTACATAAATCCAAAGGACATGACTGTTATGGTCACTCCAAGTGCATAGCTACAATGCCTCTCCTCAGCTCCCAAAGTTAGCACTGACCAGCTTTAGCTAAGTATAGCATACAAATACAAATACACAAAATAGAAAACATATGGCTTCAGACAGGGTTTTGCAAATGACCTTAGCAAGCACGCAAACTAGCATTAGCCAGCAAGCTGCCAGTTTCTCCATAAAAGTCAGTAAGCTAACACTAGCCTGTCTGTCTGTAGGACAAAAACAGCAGAGAAAATCAGGACAGACTTCAAGTCAATTATGAAGTTTTTCTAGAACCTTTCTTGAAACACCTCTGGGTAGTTTTTTGGGCTTTTAATTTGACTGATTAATCACTAAATATTAACTTTAATAAAATAATTGTCTGATTTTTTTTTTTTTTAAAAAGTGGCTGAAAACTCTGCAGGATAAGGTTTAGAAAACATTTTTTTCCTTTTTTTCAGGTTTTCTCTGAGCTGGCTAATGTTAGCTAACACTAGCTTGCGTCCTAAGCTACTAAGCAGAAGGAATTGACAAAATACTGTTTTTCATGTAGAAGATCAATTCTGAAAATTCCATCATACTACATCGGTAAGGTCTCTCCTCTTCTTGAAGGGATTGTATGCCACACATCCCTTGTAGAAAATAGCCATGTCACTGTGTATATCAGTCTGGCTCCTTAAGAACGTCTCCAGAGTCTTTAGAGGTACCTCTACTACACTAAATCCAGCCTGTTCATTCAGTGCATAGCCCCCATAACTAGGGAACATAAACCTCACTTCATATGGTGAGTTACGATCAAACTGTGGACAGCAGTATGCCAGCCATAAATGTTTTGGAATGATAAGACGGTCCCTGTTATTACGCTGGATGGCAGCCCCTGAAACAGTCACCCCTGTCACCACAAAAGATTTGCCATGGCAGAAGTTGTTGAGACGTCGGCGAATGATGTCCAAGTATGGGTTCCAAGAGGTTTCTAGGAAATCTGTGATCAGTGGAACTACGTTGGTCAAGGTGTAAGTGGAGGATTTGTCATCTGGCTCTGCTTGGTGCAGGTCAGGGTTTAGTGGGCCACGTCGATATCCTACGGCATCTGTGTAGTCCTCTAAAACAGCCTGGCTGTCCTCAATCAGAGGGGGAGTCTTTTCACTCAGGGGAAGTGCCTTCATGCTACTACTCTCATCATCTGAAAGCAGCTGTAAGAAGAGGAAATAAAAGAAACGTGACATTTATCAATTTGAAAATTCCTCAATCCACAGGCCAAGACACTTAAGTAAGAGCAGTAAAACCTAGAAGCATCTGAATCTAAGGCAGGTATTACACATCATATTTCACAGCCTGATAGTTTGTTCACATGACAGTTAAAAAATATAGAAAAACTATGTCCCTGTCAGATTCTTATATTCTTATTCCTGTGTTGCCAGATTCAGGTCATGATTAGTTGATAAGTTAAAAACTGCACTTATTATGGAAAAATAGAGAAAAGGGAAATATTCAAAGGCTCATAAATAGAATGTTTAAAATGAACCGTTCCAAATATAATCTGTGACAGTAAAATAATTTCATGAAACAGATTTGAGCATTTCTTTATGCCAGTGTTGATTTTTTACTGTGGCAAGATTTAGTCTGAATAGTTAGTTCTTATTTTTCTGTTGCATGGCACACATGAGAAAAGTAGATCATACCCTACCTATGATTCATTGATCTGTGTGTGCTGTTTATGTAATTAAAGTAGTTGATTAGCATAGCATAGCAAAGTAATTTGGCTCCATAAAGACCCAGATCCAGAAGGTCAGATGTACAGTATGAACTTTACTTCAGGATCAACCCAACCAACCTGAGTCTAGATGCTGAAACTGAACACACACACATCTCTCACACTAAAATATAAATGGAAAGCTGGTTGGCAGGAGTACCAAAGTAATTATGGTTTATAATGACTCATGTCAAATGAGCCAGAAGAAATAACTTGCCTTAAGTGTGCTATGGATGAATGCAGTGGAATGTGTTCTGGCTTGAGTCCAGCCTTGGACTCAAGGCTACAAAAGAAATGTTGATTAATTGTTGTTTCTAGTTAGACATTGATTTTACAGATATTGTAACATTAATATCAATGTTTTCGTTCACTAAAGTGATGAATAAGTATATGTATCAACATTCCAAGCAAGTCGTTTAAACTAGTTTATTAAATCATCATGATCAAGCGAATATTTCAACACTGTAATGCTGTCAAAGCTTAAAAGGCTTAGAATATTGAGATGTGTGCTTATTCAGACTTAGTGAAAGACAGATGAAATATGATGATTTATGTGAAATCAATATGTAGCCAGGGGCAACAATTAGTCAGATTCAGTGCTAGAAGGTATTCCTTTTAGCCCTGAGTCCAAGGCTGAACCACAGCCAGAATACATCCAGTCATAGCACTTGAGGCAGTTTATTTCCTCTGGCCCATTGGATATGAGTCATTATAAACCAAACCTACTTTGGTAACCTAAGAGGCTCCGTTAATCAGCTTTCTTAAAATACATATTTAGGCAACACAAACAAGCTTCTACTTTAACTCTCATCTTTCAAAATGCCAAACTGTGTCTTTAAAAGAGAAGTGTGTTTGGGGGCATGTCTGGGTGATTAACAGCTTATACTGTGCTGTTGGGTCTTTGGTAACAAGCACCAGACTGATCTTTAAAGTAAAATTAACTCATGTAAACTAAAGTAACTCTGGGAAAAAACTAGAAAATCCTAGTACCCAGTATATGCACTGTTCTTGTATAGATTATATTGTTAGACAGAATGTTATCATGCCCAAAAACGTTTAACAACTTTTCAAAAAGTGGCAAGTTATAACTACTGTGCTGCTCTGAAGCTCTACCTGAGGCTCATACATCCAGGGGGTGTCCATCCTCCTCTTCCCGTCAGACTTCTTAAAGACGTAGGCTGAGTAGAGGGGGAGATGGCGACTACTGTCATACAGTGTGGCGTAGCGAAGTTTGTCTGCATATTTCTGGCAGATCCACTTGAGGCTTGTTCCTCTGATCCCTGCAGGCGGGGTCTGCATGTAGAAGAATTGCCTGCACTCTTTGAAGTTCTTGGACACGGTGGCACTCACCAGGTGGGACGCCATCAGCAGGGTGAAGGGGAATATGCACGTGAAAAACGGATGCATCCTCACACAGCTGGAGTTGCTGGAAGAAAATATAATTGGGTTATTTCTTTATCGGGTCTGACATGTTTGCTATGCCTGTTGCACACCAGTAAAAGACCGAGAGACTCAGACTCCATACTCTGGTTCTGTTTAACATGTCATACTGTATCAGCATTTCCTTCAGCAGGCTAGTACAATGACAGCTGCACAGAGACGTTTTATGCAAAGAAGCAGTGGCTCTGTTGGCTGGATACCTCACTTATCTGATTTAGTCATGCAAGTCTGCACAGGCATTCGTCAGACTGCATTCATAATCTTCCTTTCTAAAAATTACATCACCATGTTCACGCTATTTTCCCTTTCTCTTTTAAAGCAAAACTAAAGCACTAGTGGACAGGCTTCATACACCCGTGTGCTGTTGTAACTTTATATTTTCTATATTTTATGCAACACAAGGTCTTATCAGTATACACTAAGTAAAAATGAAAACTGCAAAAGAAGAATATGACTGACACCTTTTGGGGTGTGGGGGGCACTCATGCACGTCTGTGCACGCGCACATGCACGTCTGTGCACGCGCACATGCACGTCTGTGCACGCGCACATGCACGTCTGTGCACGCGCAATCACTCGGTCCAAAACTGACACCTTGTGCACGTACGTGCACGCCCTGCCTCCTCCCAGTGGGTGTGTTTTAAGGCGGTGAGTATATATATTGGAGCGAAAAGGGGTAAGACTTTCACCTTATTTTTCAGGGACACCAACACTGCATGCAGCAAGAATTTCTATCTCCAACCATGGCACAAGGGGCAGACTTCCAAATAACCTCCGATGTCATAGGTATGTCTGCAGATACCCGTCTGTCAGGAGGCCGTGAAGAGGGTACAGAGACTGATTTTAATTTTGTGTTTCGCGGAGTGTGCGGGTATGTCTATTCAATTAAATACGGTGATGGAAAGGTGATCCTGAGTGTAGATTCT
>VVHJ01048066.1:0-10025 GCA_015107715.1 Tylochromis polylepis | reverse complement strand
CACATTGATGTGCCATCCTGGATGAGCTGCACTACCTGAGCCACTTGTGTGGGTTGTAGACTCCGTCTCATGCTACCACTAGAGTGACATCACCGCCAGCATTCAAAAGTGACCAAAACATCAGCCAGAAAGCCTAGGTACTGAGAAGTGGTCTGTGGTCACCACCTGCAGAACCACTCCTTTATTGGGGATGTCTTGCTAATTGCCTATAATTTCCACCTGTTGTCTATTCCATTTGCACAACAGCATGTGAAACTGATTGCCAATCAGTGTTGCTTCCTAAGTGGACAGTTTGATTTCACAGAAGTGTGACTGACTTGGAGTTACATTGTGTTGTTTAAGTGTTCCCTTTATATACACTGCTCAAAAAAAAAAAAAAAATTAAATAAAGCCCACATCATTTTTGGGCACCACTCAGACAGCCAGCAATTTAAGGAGAACATGCGACTAAACATGCTACTTCTGGTCAGATTGGGGAGGGGACCTGAGAAAACTACAGAGTCCAACATTGTTTTGGCCAACCCTAAGTAGAGTATAAAAATCTAAAATGAGGGTTGCCTACAGCCCAGTGCAATATTTGAAAATCTGTTGACCCAGATCAAACACTAAAGCTTCAGCTCTATGACTTCTGTATAAACACATTGTGAGGCAAAGCAAGGTGAAGTCAGTGTAAAGGCAAATGGTTGGCACTCACATGAAAAGTCTTTAGAGTTAGGAAACAATAGCAGCGTGGCATCTTGTTAATTATGTATGATAATATTTTTATTTATTTATTTTTTGGGGAATGATTAAATTACACCACCTCGGCTGATAAACACATTTCAGCTCTTAATTCCCACCTGGCTCCTTAAATGAGAACTTATTACACGGCATTACCCATATACACCATTTGGTCTCATTGCTATAGAATGGCAGTGCCTCGTCCTTTTCAGAAAACACAATGTATAAGTATAGCAGTATTTCTATGAACTGGGTGTGTTCACAGAAATATGTTGTAGTACTGCAGATAAAAATTAAGTTTGGCCATTTCTTGTCTTGAAATACTGCAAACTTTAATTTATTGGTATTAGAGAAAACTGGGATGTTATTTTGTCTGTCCTTATGCCCTGGTTTCCAAAGTGCCTAACGAGGCTTGATCTGATGAGTTATAAAGGTGGAAAGGTGGCTCTGAAGGTTGATATCATCCAATAACAAGCTAGCTCTCAATCCTTTATATTTGCTGTTCCAGCTATTTAAGGGTGTCTGATTACACTGCTGCTGTCAGTAAACCGACTTCTCCCTCAAGCATTAATCTGCCTATTAAAAGTCTTCAGCCCATGTGTTCACAGCTGCAGCAGTACATACTGATGTTAACATTTTATGTTCAGGCACCTCTTATCAAAACATCTCACTGTGAGCTCAGCTGCAGGAGTCCGAAGGTCACAGCAGGCCCAGCAGAAAGCACAATGGTAGATGACTTCCCAAAACACTCTGATGCATGGACAGTACAGAATCTAAAACATGTACAGATGATAAAGATGATGCAGCATTTGCAGTTGTTCTAGTCAGTTTGCCCCAGTTTGAGACAGAAGCTGACTTTTTTTTCCCCCCAGTTATAACTTAAGAAAATACAAGGTGTAAAGTGACACAGTGATTTTCTTTGGTAGCTTTGCCACCACAATGGATTTTCAATTAAGATGTGATTTGAAGTAAAGATTTTCAGCTCTTAATTAAATTAGGCTCATTAGGTCATTAGGCTCAAAAACCAAAATAAAATCGGGGAGAGCCCAAAAACCTTCAGGAACAGCCAAATCAACAGTCTGGTGCACTCTTGAAAAGAAGGGCTTTCTTGATCAGCTCAGCAACACCAAATAGTTTGAACAACTAAAGTAAATTATTAAGTTCAAAATATCTAATCCAAGTCAGGAGGCGTATCATTGTCAGATTTGAGAATCAAGAACCCCTTCGTAAATATTAATACAGAGGGTTTACAACGAGGTGCAAACCGCTGGTTACACTCAAAAACAAGACTGATTAGGTCAGAAAACAGAGAAAATGAAACCAAGTTAAACTTGTACCAGAATGATGGGAAGAGAAAAGTATGGAGAAGGAGATGGTTCATGATCTGAAGCAGATGAAAATGGGGCAACTATACATGGTTGTTGCCAGTAGAACCAGGTCATTGGAGTTTATTGATGATGTGACTGCTGAACAACCAGCAAGATGAATTGTGAAGTGTACAGGGTTATTCTCTCTGCTCAAAATTAGGCAAATGCTGCAAAACTGATCAGACAGCATTTGATCACGTTTGCAAATGATGAGTAAAGTCAAAATTATTTAACAAAACAAATTTGGCATTGTCCAACTACTAACTGACCTAACTGTTTTTACACACACTTGGATTATTAATTCAGTGGTACTAGAAGTTCCCAAATTTCACTAAACTCTTTTGCTGTCAGTGATCATGTTTATATGTAGGTGCAGCCTCTAATACATGGTAAAATGGAGACATCCAAGGAGTTGGTGCAGATCTAAAAATGAATGGTTTAAATTTAAAGCCTGACACTGCTTTATCATTTAAGTCCATGATGGCTAAACCTTCAATCTTTTAATTGTGCCAGCATTAAGTTTCACAGGCCATTTATAGGGGTTTAATGTAATTGTAATACAAACACAGAAACCAATGCATGCACACGCGGAGTTGACCCCTAATGCATCCAGTCAGCAGAAATCTGTTTAGAGGTCTGGTCAGCTACCTACACTGAAATCTTAAGTCATGATTGTTCTGTTATTATTGCACTCACAATGGCTGTTATCAATGGCCATTCTAATTTCCAAATAATTATTTTCAAACTGTAACCTAATTCATATACAATAGAAAAATGCAAATGTGAAATCAGACTAGCTACTATGAGCAGTACTTGGTGACTGTGGGAAGAAAAAAAATCTTTCAACAGGAAGAGACTTCAAAAGCCAGGCTGAGGGAGGGGTAGCAATATGCAGGGGCTATTTGGAGGGGGGGGAGAAGCGACAAAAGGAAACCATGTTGAGATGAGTGCAAAAGACAAATTTTAGGAGAGAGAAGCTAGAAGTTGTTACATTTTCAAAAACAACCCCTCGATTCCTTGATCTCCTGAGGCCACCAAAAAGGATGCACTGCAACCCAGCGGCTTTTCAAACTTTATTTTCCATACAAAAACCTTTAAAAACTTCCGGAAGTGGAGATAGCTGCGCGTGCAGTGTCCACCAGCAGTCTCAAGAGTTTCTTTGTGTGTGTGTGTGTGTGTGTAAGTTTTATATGGCCAAACCTAACTATAAATCTTCAGTGAAACCCCATGCCTGTGTATATGCATGGATGGCCGCGAGTAACCGTATGTGCGCATCCTCGTGCTCCCGCCGGTACCATGAAACGTCATCTCCGGTTAAGGTGCACCAATCAGATCACACACTAAGACCCCCGCTTGGTGATCTTTTGGGGATTTTCCATCCACAGTGGAGATCTCTTTGTGTGAGCTCAGCAACAGGTTTGGGGGAAGGGCCTCCTAATTTTATGGCACCTCTGCACTCAGGAATGTCTTTGTCTCCCAACTCCTAAGTGAAACTCTGTAAACCAACTAAAAGTGAACTACAAATATCTAATTCATTTCTAAATTGTAAAATGAGATATGAATATCTGCAACGTTAAGGAAAGACCAAATCCTAATTGTAAAAGTAGATAAGGTGTTGTCTGCTGAGCGCAAACTGGGAGCTGGGGTCATTAGAGAGGTGTCTGATAGGTGAAAGCTCTCCCTTCTACTTTAAAAAACCCTGCAAAGTGATATGAGTGAGAAGGATTCTAAGTTCTATGCTAGATCGAACAGGGAACCATTGAGTAGAAGCCATTAAAGTTGTCGCCATTATTACTCACTGAAGTGTTTTCAATCAACTGAAGTTTCAGGAAACAAGAAATGACTACAGTCCAGCCTAGAGTAAATGAATGTAGGAATTAGCTTTTCAGTGTCGGTCTGAAAGAGGATGATTTTAATTCTGGCAGTATTGTGCAGAGAAAAAAAGAGGTCTACATATTTGTTTGATGTGCAAGTTAACAGATATCTTCTGGTCAAAAATGACTTGGAGTAGGACTTGAGGCATTGATCTGTCTGTATGGGTTATAATTCTTGAATCATTATTTTCTGCAATTTGTTTTAACAAAATGTGGTTATTTTTTTTCTCCTGACAGAACTCAAGACATGGCTGACGAGGCACAAGGTTCCACGGTCGGCCGGCCATTGGCATTTGCCAGTGAAGAGCGGAGGGCTGTTCATTCCTGGTCCCGGATCTCGTCCGCAGGACATAATGTCCTCCTGGATGCTTTGAAGATTCTCAGCCCAATGTCCCATGACCTTTCAAGCACTGAGGAACTTGTCGCCTTCCTGCAGGAGCTAAATGAGGAGGGTCACAAGCCCACCGTGCTTCGCAGCAAGGATGTGTATGACTACCGGTCATGCACAAGCCAACCCCTGACTGAAGACATGCTGAGACCACCAAACAGGAATGTCAAACCCACAGCTAAGAGGCGGAGGAGAAGGCCTCTGACCAAGAAGAGGGAAGTTCACCCATCCTGGAACACCTCTGAGAGGAGCAACCCCAGGATTCAAGGCATTCGCCCTCCAGAACCATTGGTGGACCACCGCATCATCATTTGTAGCAGGACACCCAGTCGGACTGTGGCAAATTCAAATGTGGACATGCAGCCGTGCCTCAGACTGACCAGTATTGAAGGTCTATCTGGCTTCCACACAGCCAGACTCCAGATCCACACTACTCCACACTCATCCTCTGAGTTGGCCTCTGGTGGCTTTTTACAGCAACAGTACCCTCCAGCGCTTTCAGGAATACCTTCTCAGCCTTCTCAGAACGGTGGCGGGGCACCCACCAAAGCTGTGGCCTTGTTCAGCCAGAAGACTCTGTCCTGTCCTATCCGACTAGATGGCGCTCTAATTGGAGACTCTGCGCCGGTCTTATATGCTAACGGTCGGGCATTCCCACAGACTCACACAGAGCTGACCAGCAACGGCTGGAGGAGCAATGGCCTCCATAGAGACGTTCGTGCCCCCAAGGAACTGAACAACCCAACCCGACAGAGAAATAGCTGGAAGGACAAGAAAAGTTTTAGAGGGAAAGTGATAAAGGTAGATGACTCTCGGTCTGTGGAAGAGGCCTGCAGAAAAGCGCAGAAGATTCTACAGGTCAACCTCTCTCCAGTGATTCAGATCCAACCTCTCAATCATGTGCTGAGAGGCTTCAGATACCAGAACAAGTGACAATTCCCCCTGAACTTACACATTGTTTCTTTTAGCAGATGTTAGTGTTTTACAGTAGCCTCCACCGAGAGGCATCCGGTGTTGAAGATGGACAAGATGTTGGTCTGTTTGTGGAACAGCTGGTTCCTGACAGAGGCATCTGGGATTTAAAGGCATTTGAAGTTAGGTAGCGTTTTTCCTAGCAGGCTGGGAAATGACTATCGGCCAAATGCTGGTTCATTTTCACTGTCGATGTTTATGCTACGCAACACTTCAACCAAACATCCTTCTGCTTCGAGTTGTTTGGGATGCAGTTGAGCTTGTACCAGAATCAGCACCTTTAACATTGTGTTGGGTGTAGAGTATTTAAACTCATTTGAAGTAGAGCGCCATTTGTTATAAAGTTTGTTTTGTTTTTTTCTGTTTTGTTTTTTTTGTTTTGTTTCCAACTTGCTATGTCACTCTGTGAAACCACAATTTCCACTGGAAAGAAGGAAAAAAAGTGAAGCTAGTGCTGGGACAACCGTATCCCGCTGTTTAGTTTCTATAAATAAACTAAATTAAAGGAGGGGAAGTGTTTTCCTTTTCTGAAGTTTTTGTTTTTGCTGGAAATCAGGAAGGCGTTCTGTGCACGAGTACAGCATTGAACCAAACATTTAAAACTAGAGTCCATCACAAAGTGTTCCTTAGGTTTAGAGAATCAACAAACAAAAATAAAATGACCATTAAATAATCTTTGATGTCTTAAAATGACAAAATATGAATTGGTAGAAGAAAACGAGTATGGAAGAGTTCTCAGGTCTTGTTATCAGTCTTTTTGAAGGTACCTATTATGCTCATTTCCAGCTTCAAAGTTTATTCTAGCTTTGCATGATTCACAGTTCAAAATAATAAAAATAATACAATTATTTATTACACTGAACATTTGTGCACTCACCATCTGAAACCAGCCAGGTTTAGCTGGTCTCCCTTTAAGGGCACCCTCCCCTTTGTAAGCCATCTTTCTTTTGATTGGCTGCCCTTCACATAGTCAGCAAGACTATAACCCACTCATGTCTAATTTACTGTGATCACAGCCAAAGCTGAGTTGGAGATGGCCATATAAGGACATCCTCTCTGACTTACATCACACAAAGCCAAGAGTAGCATAATCTTGGTGCACAGAGATTAATCAGAGGGATTATTTGAATCTTTGATCAGGTTAAAATGAGCATGTAATGGTGTATACACATGATGGCAAATGAGGAAAAGCATAATAGGTCCACTCAGATTTCTGAGACTAAAAAATTCAAACTTAAATCTCAATATTTTCTCATGTTTTCTCCATTTAAAACCCAGATTATACAACTTTTATTTATTAATAATTGCATTTCCTCTACTTCACAGTGCGTGGCTCTGGTTCATACCCACGAGTTAAAGCTATTTCACATGGGAAAAAAAGAGAAAATATCCAATGCATGTACTCGGGATCAACTGCTGCTCCAGATTTCCTGTTTTCCAATACCTAACAGGCAGAAAACGGGAGTCCTGATGTAAAACATTTGTCTGGCTGATTTAGAGACATTTGTGGTGGAATCTGTTTACTTTAGTGGCAGGCCAGTTTGTTTCCTGTCACAGCAAGTTTGATCTACTACCAGAACTCATTTGTTCTGTATTTTGTTGAGCTGAATTTGCCCAATGAAATTTTCATGGTTTGTTGAACTTATCAGCTTTGATTTAAGTGTTGTCGCCCACCTTCTGATTAAACAAAATGCACTTTGACAGTGTGCCAGTGTATTACTGTCACCTGTTCCTGACACGGAAGTCTTTAACATTCTTTTGCGCTGCAGCATTTAGAAAATATCTGAACTCTAAAATCTGATTTCTTTTAACTCCACACTGGTTGTCTCTACAGGTGCTAATCTTCCAAAGGTGGTGCTGAACAAAAAGATTGGCACAACACAGTTTCTCTTCTTCTTAGTCAAATTGATGCATTTAAGAGCAGGAACTTCCTGTTGAGGGATCGATAGTTCTGCCGGTTGGGATGAGCACGCCAAACCGCCTTTTGTGCTTTCCAAAGGGTTTCTACTGTGAGGAACTAAGGAATCTGTTTTCATGTTAGTTGTGACAAACATCTGTATTTCCCTCCAGAAATCCACATTCCACCAGACAAATATTGTTGAGTGCCAACTTTCAGAAACATCAGTTTGATAAACATAAAACATCTTAAACTCAGTCTCCATAGATTTTCTGAAGCTTTTAGTGAATGCAAGACCATTAAATGAAGCTCTAAATCCAGGAAATGTAACTTAAATTCCACTGTTTGCCTGTACAATCCCAAGAAAATAGACAAATTTAATCTCCAGCTCAGTAAATAATGGCAGTCTTTGGATTTCCAAAACTCTGATGTTTAAATGCTGTTTTCTCATGTGGGATCTGTAGCAGAAAGAACACATCAAATTTGATGATTGATCTGGAAATCTGTACTTCAGGTTTTGAAGTAAGATTGATGAATTGGATACAACATCCCCAAGTTGTTTGAACTGAGACCACATCTGCTGTTTGGCGTCTGCCTTTACAGATTGCCCACATCTGTCCTGGTGAACCTTTTGTTCTGGGAGGGTCTCAGTTTTGTTGTACCTCCTCTCAATTGGTCTGTCTTGATCATGCCCTTTTCTAGATCTGCTTTCTGTTAGTCTTGTTTGTGCAACACTTGTATAATATTGTATTTCCTACATGATCTTTGAAAAATGTTTTTGTTCAATAAAACTGATGTGAAATGTATCTGTACAGTCTCTTTTATCCATGTGGCTGTGACCTGTAGATGCACTAATGCAGTTACACTATGATCAGACATTTTCTGTGTAGTTATCTAGTAACTCTAACTCAAGTCTTGTGTCGTTGAACATCTTGCTGTGAGTAAAAAACAAAAAAACCTCTAATGGTGGAGCCAAATCATTTGATTAATAATATCAGTGACCGATTTTGATCATCCATGTGTCTCTATGAATTTTTCCATTTTCTGCTGCTTATCTGGGGTCGAGTTGTGGGTGCAGCAGTCTTAAGCAGACAAGCTCAGACATCCCTCTCCCTAGCCACCACCTCGGGGATAATGAGGCCTTCCCAGCTGAGGGAATCTCTCTCTAGCATGTTCAAGGTGCTTAGACTATCTCTAATTAAGAGCCAAGCAGATTTTCAGAGGAAGGTCATTTCTGCTGCTTGTATCTGCAATCTCATTCTTTTGGTCAATAACTAGAACTTGCAGTCAGGATAGGAGGAGGAGGGTAGGAATGTAGATCGACAGCTTCACTTAAACATTGAGCTATCGCTTTTACAACAGTTCTGTACAGAATCTTCTTTACTCTGATACTGCACCAGTCTCCTGCTCTACTTTCCAGTATTCATAAACAAGACCCCGAAATACTCAAACTCCTCATCTGGGGGAAGCGGCTCATCCCTCCAAGTGGGCTCTCCACCTTTTCTGGCTAAGAACCATGGGCTTGGATTGGAGGTGCCAATTTTCTTTCCCACCACTTGAAACTCTGCTGCAAACTTGATGTCACCACCTGAAGCCAACAAAAATGGATCATCTGCAAAAAGCAAACGTAAGACCCTGAGGCCACCAAAGCAGAGAATTTCTGCCATCTGGCTACATCTGGAAAATATCCATTAAAATTATGAGCAGAACTGGTGACAAAGGGCAACAATGGCGGAGTCCAACACCCACCGGAAATGGGTCAGTCATTACTGACAATATGGACCAAGCTCTGGGTGTACAAAATGGCCCACAACCCCATACTCCTAAAAACCCCTACAGGATCCCCTCGGGACATACTTGAATGCCCAACTTTTTGGATGCAGTTGGGGTTACTGCAATAGAACAATGTTGATGATAATTGTGAAATTTAAAAATTGAACATTTCCTTATACTTTGAGTGGAATTCATTCACCAAAAAAGAAAGTTCACATTAAACCAAGTAAAAGGCAATTTACTGATGGTACTAGTATTAATAACTAATAACTTGGATATTTACTTAATGTTTGATTCTAACAGCCATAAATGTAATATTTAGGTTCCTAAAAGAGCAGGATCTAACTTGTAGACATATTTTCTTTTATTTATATAATGCCAACAAATGTAATCTCTAGGCAGGGAACAGGGGTGCCTACCAGGGTCAGTGGGGGAGCTGGCTCCAAGGAGGGGGTAGCCCCCCCCCATCCTTCCCTACCCATCCCCAACTGTCTCCCTCCTCCCACGCCATTACACCACCACACATGCAGGGCCTTGAGGTACAGGTGTGTCACTGAGGTGCAAGGGAGGCATTCCTCCTCTGTCCCCTCTCGGGTACCTGTGCCTCAATTTTGTTCCACAACCTAGACATCCACATTACTTACACTCTCATAACACATGTATATAGGGCCTTGGGGGTGGGCACACTAAACGGCATTCAGAGGACAGTCTGTTTATTCAACCTCACCTCTGGTGCCACTGCCCACCTCTCAATTTTAAATACATGTAGACATTGAGGGTTCTTGGGAGAACTTTAGAACAGCACGCAACAACACCACATGAGCGGGCGGAGTGAGGTATGGGGTCTTCACACCCCTATTCTCTGTTCGCCATCTGGGGCAGGGGGCCGGGAGGAGGAGTTGGCTGTCTGGTCGAGGTCTGGGATGCTGGGCCTCCCTGCTGCTGCAGGACTGGGGGCGGTCTGCTTGTCTCCACCCCAGGGCAAAGGGCAACATCTCCTGGGTCTGGGGGTGGATTGCCCCTCTGGGGGTGAT
>VVHJ01048058.1:0-12504 GCA_015107715.1 Tylochromis polylepis | reverse complement strand
TCCTAAAGCTGTATTGACTGGCCAGCCACAGCAGGTTAGTAGGGACAGGAAATGATTGTTCCTCCCAGGATGGTGTTAGTAGCACCAGTCATCATCGATCCGGCCCCAAGTCGATCAGCCCTCAGGACATTTGATTAATGCTGCACAGAGGTTCAAAAATGATAGTTGGTACAAAGTGCGTTACAGTGCGATATTTACGGTGATGAAAGTTGAAGTGTTACTTGATTGAGCACCCTCATACATTGTTCAGTATAAGTCCCTACATTGTCACGGGCCTGGCAGTTTTAAACTAACGGACACACTGATGCCCTGTGTGGAAAAAAGAACAAAAGAAACACACACAAAAAATCAGTCAAGTTAAGAAAATTTTTGGCATTGTTATGTGTTACTGTTGTCCAGCTGACTTCACTGTGTTTATCTCCTCTTAGCATCGTTGTGGTTCGTTGGTGTCTTTTTGAATCTTATGGACTTGCCTTAATTCAAACGTCAGTGGTGAAAAATGAGTGGTTTAGTAACATGTTGAAAAGGTGACTTATATTAAATATTTTTAAGGATAAGGCTGGTAATATTCTAGATGTCCTTGTCAATAATTATTACCAAGTGAGACCAAAATCAACAATGTGTTGGTCAGTCGTTTGGTATTCTCTGACCTCAAAAACTTCAGCAAACCATACCTGGTTTAAATTTTTCCCTCAAGATCACTTTCTCAGATAACTTCTAGTGCTGCTGCTATTTTTGCATTGCTTTCTGGTAGTCCTTCTATGACCACTTGCTCTGTGAGATTTTATCACAGACCTCAAAACTGTGCACAAACCTCAACGTCTGCTTCAAACTGATCGAGGTTTGTAGGTTCAAACCATAAAGGAGCAACATCAGCTCACAAGTAGGACCAGAAGGGGGAGAAAAGTCATTGTGGAGTCCTACTACTGGCATCTGAAAAAACATGATCTTAAACGATGTGAGCACTTGCCCAAACTTAAAATGGAGTTGCAGCTTTACTGTTTGGACACACTGAAGGAGATCAAGCACACCTGGCAGAGGTACAAATGAATGTGACTGCTACTGAGCATCCAAAAATAGCAACTGTGCTGGAAGCGGTCTGGACATGCACCGGTAGCTGATCTTGAACGGGAGATAGGTCCTGTTTTAATCTGGAAGGTTTAAGGATTTTAATTGGCTGTTTTCCCAAATTTTTCAACCTTTTACGTTATCTGTATTCATCACAGAAGTATGGTGTTTTGTTTTGGGGGTTTTTAAAAGGTGAAGCAGTTTCTAAACACAGTTGGGCACTGTGGGAAAAAATATTACTTACTTTAAATGTGCATTTGTTGGGGACTGTTTTCACCTGCTGATGAGAACAAATTTGCTGATTTACTGAACAGCAAATTCTTTAAATTTTTCTCTCCTCTGTGTTGCAGAGATATAAGCTGCGTAGGAAAGCTAAGGTTTTGGCCTCAGAGGCTAAACTTGTTACAATCATATTATTGATGATTTTTGTCTTTTTAGGCGATTAGGTCACAATGCAAAAGATCTAGAATAACACCAGCCTTCATCCTTTAAGATGACAGAATGGCCTTGAAGTTAGTCTGTAGAGAGCAAAGGGGACTTGAGCCCCCATGTGCAGCCATATCAGCTGAGGTACAGTAGGACTTACTAGATCCTGATCTGACCTGACCTGAACCAGTTTTGGGATCGATGATAAATCAGCTTCAGCTTCAAACAGAGCGGTCTGGTCTGATGCTATGCAAAGTGTCAGGCAATCTCATTGGACTTAAATGTGAATGTAAATGTTCTCCTCAGTAGACGAATGTGCTGTTTCCTGGGTTCATCCACAAACCCGAGCGCACACGCAGAAAAGAATCAACGTCAGCTGGTGGACTGACACATTTTTGGCTCTATGTCGTAAATAACAATGACGCTGTATTTTTGTGTGATAAATGTATATACCAAAAAGAAAAAAGAAAAGAGCATAGGAACAAATTAGTTTACTTTTAAATGCAGCACTCAAAATGATGTTTGTTGACAGTGAAATTACAGCTATTTATTTATTTATTTATTCATGCAGTGTCTATAAGAGTATAGTTGTAATTGTGAGGTCACTTGAATAAATTATATTAATTTAGCAAAGTACTGAGTTGGTCTTCTTTTCTCCACACGTACACACGTTTGTTCTATAGTGTATTAAATCAAGAGATTAGATGGTAACGTGTGTGTGTGTGTGTGTGTGTGTGTGTGTGTGTGTGTGTGTGTGTGTTGTCTACTAGAGGTTTTAATCTACAGGTTGCCACCCACGTGGAATCATCAATCAAAATGCTCACCTCAGAATCTTATAACTGCCAAAACTGTCAAGGCTGTCAATCAATCTCACAAACACACACACACACATGCACACACACACAATCATACACACAAATACACAGTCTGGATCCCAGCATGACCCCGGGGTGGTGGAAGACATCTTCAGATTGTATTGTTTCCTCCTTGCAGTATTACATTCAGTAAAAGGTGAGTCATACCCAATAGTACACCAAGTTTGTTATAGGTTATAGCTATTAGTCATGGCTTTAGTATGCTGGTGAATACCGTAGATAGTGAAAAAATACTGGACCACACTGGCAACCACAAAGATCCAGGAAATAGATGAAATACTGTGAATGTGGGGTTTTATGTGTCAGACCTTGGGATTGTTAGCCACATTGTTAGCCACAAAATGATGTTATTTGTTAGTTAATCTTCATAGCACTTGAAGGAAATCATTTTAAACCTCACAATATATTACACAAGATATTACAAGACAGTGTCTGAAAGAAAAACAAAAGGACTTTTGTGGTAACTAAAAACCAAAAATATATTTCCCTTTGTGTCATAAAATGTTCCTACTGCTAAAAAAAACTAAGGATGTTCATATGTACACAAATGAAGCTGTGTGTTTTGTTTAACAGGTACATCACACAGCTCGGTTATGAAGCAAGTCAAAGAAAACACACACACACACACACACATATATATATATATATATGTGTGTGTGTGTGTGTGTGTGTGTGTGTGTGTGTGTGTGTGTGTGTGTGTGTGTGTGTGTGTGTGTGTGTGTGTGTGTGTGTGTACTGAAAAGATGAAAGTGGTACATTTGCCAATCATAATAAATGAACACAACCGATTCAGCTAAAAATAGCTGAATTGGACATACATTTATATATTTTCTTATAACTTAAAGAGACTTCTAATGAATGCAATATCATATATGACATCTCGTGTATGTTTATTTATGCTGTTGGTCACATAATATGCCAACATGAACCTCAGATCTGAGACTAGATGAAAGCTGGAAAGTAACTAGTAATGAAGATGTTGTTTTCTTCCTGAGCGGAGCCCTTTGTGTTCCACGTGCAACCCTGTGATGTTCATCGTGTGTTTATCATCATAAACCTCTGACTGAACTCCCAGCTGATTTCTTTGTATCTCCATGCATCCATATATGTACTCCCTTTTAACCCTGCAGGCTAGCCTCAGGCGTCATAATGCAAACTTCGTCCTCACTGAAGCTTTCTCTGTGTTTAACACAACAAAGAATTCCCTGAACACTCCCTGAAGTAGCATGTCCTTCACAAACACACACACACACACACATACACACATACACATTTCAGCCCTGCAGCACAACTCATGACTTATTCTCTCTAAAATGACAAAAAGTCAGGAAAGCCAGCTGAAAATGCTGATGAAGAAACAACAAATTATAGACTTGGACTGAAATCTTTTATTTATTCATTATCTTACATTTTAAATGCTTTTGAGACTGAGATTTTAATAAGTGATTGGCTCAGTGCTTAAGTGCAGCCATTTTTGTGCTTTCAGACACAGTGACATAACTTGAAGTAGCTCTTCCTTTAGAAATCATATTTTGGAAAAAGTATCTCTACTTAATTAAGTTAATAACAATCTTACCATGCCATTACTTTTACCCACATGCCCTGGACAGGCCCTGGTATGTGTTAAAAAAGGTTGCCAGTGAATCACAAGGCTCCGATAGCCGTCTGGCTCTTTTCTGTGTTCCTTTTGGAGCCTCTGGATCCATAGGTTCATCTAGCAAACAAAAGCTCCCAGGAGGAGACACTAATCCCTTGGGGGTTGCTTCGGGAATGGTGTTGGATGTTATTAATAAGGGAGTAGCCAAAAGTAGAACTTTTACAATATACAGCTATACTTGTCAAACAAGACAAGCTCTGCACAGCATCTGATCTAAAGGCTGTCTCTTTGTGAATGGACTGCTGCTGCTGCTGCTGGAGGAGGTTTTACTTTTATCCTGGCATCCTGGGCAACTCTAAAATATTTGGCTGTAGAGGAAGATGGAGAGAGGGGCGAAATACTGTAAGCTATCCATAATTCTTTATGCGACAATGTGAGCCAAGACTAGATAGCCTCATACATTTTAAACTAATAGGTTAATAGAAAGAAGCGGTAAAATGCACGAACAGCTCAGAGCCAAGTAGCTTACTGGAAACAGAGTGAAAGGTGTGGAAGAAAAAGAACTCGCTTTGATTCTGGCTAAAAGCTCAGTTATGATATCCTTAATGAATAAAAGACACTGTGCAAAATTATCATGAGCAATCAGTTCAATGTGGTTTGTTGAACAGACATAGATTAGGGACACCTATCTTACTTAAAGCCATGCAGCAGCCTAAGTTAGGAAGCAAACGGAAAAATGAAAACAGTAGCAGATAAAATGCAATAACAGACATAAAAGAAAAAACACTAAAATGCTAAAGAAAGATGTGAGCTGGACAAAGAAAAAAAGAAAGCGAGCGAGAGAGATGATGTCGTTTATAGCAGTAAATCTTGGCCCATTTAGTGCTTTCTCAATAAGGGCAGTGGATGAGGGCCAGTCTGGAAAACAGTCATCGTCATTATTCACATTAGACTAAGTGCTCCACTTCTCTGGACAGGGGAGGGGAAAAGAAGGAGAGCAAAATAAATGGGAAGGCCAGACATTTACTGTGGCACCCTTAGCTCATATCAGAGATTGCCTGGACTGAGAGTCTCCGCCTACCAGTTAATGTCCTTGCTTCTGTCCTTCACCACTTAAGAGTAGATCTCATGGGGAAAAAATGGATAAAATCAGATGGGTTTTTTTATATATATCTTAACAGCCTCCTTACTAGTTTAAAGTTAAATTAACCACATGTTGGAATAAAGGAGAAATGTCTTTATTCATACTACCAAGAGAAAATGCAGAACGTTAGCAAAAACCTTACAAACACTCAAATTTGTTGACTCTTTATAGTTTCAGAACAACCCTGAGCATCCTAGAATATCACTGATTATGTAATGTTCTCATTTCTGTGTGGCACTGACACCATCGCTAATTAAACTGAATAATTTATTAGGTGCACCTTATGAAGTTTGACCCCCTTTTGTCTTCAGAGCCGCTTTCAACAAGGTGCTGGAAACACTTTTCAGAGATTTTTGTCCGTTTTAACATGATAGCATCACACAGCTGCTGCAGATTTTTGGGATGCTCATTCATGAAGTAAATCTCCTGTTTCACCACATTCCCAAGGTGCTCTATAGGATTGAGATCTGGTGAGTATGGAGGCCACGTACAAGAAACCAGTTTGAGATAATCAGACCTTTGTGACTTTATGTGTTATCCTGCTGGAAGTACCCATCAGAAGATGGAAGCACTGTGGTCATAAAGGGACATGGTCAGTCCAAACATATTTCCCAAACCATTACACCACCAGCACCAGCATGAACAACTGATACAAGGCAGGATGGATCCATGCTATAATGTATAATAACAAGCTGTCTGTGGATTTTATATTTTAGTTATATTGTTGGTACACAATATTCTCATATTTATCAGTGATTGCTTCCTTATATAGGTAACTACTTTCTGGTGGTCAAACAGTTTATATCTCCCACAGTATAAACACATGCAGTCACACACAATCAAAGGATTGGACACATACACACACACACACACACACACAAACCACCCATAGTCAGCAGGGAACATTTTATAAATACTTGCAATACTGTAGACAGTACAGTTTGTTCTACGGCACGAATATTAAAGCAAAGTAACTGAGACTAAAGTAGTCGACTGGATGAGTGATGAAGCATCTCTCCCACTGAAAACTCTGAATCCAGATGAACTGTATGAACTTTCTGGGAGCAAAGTAACAAATTAAAATGAAAGGTGCAATATGTAGGATATCTTCTCCGGTGCTGTTTTTTGCAGCCACTCCAGACACTATCCTGTGATACTTACTTTTTGATCTTGTTGCTGCAGTAATAATAACAACATATAATCTATACTTTAGCTATATTTAATTGTCAAGTTTGAAATTTCTCAGAGGTTTTTCTTTAAAAATAAAAACACTTTCCACTTAAACAGATTTTGGACATTGAGGTACCTGCTAATATTAAAAGGAAATATATTTAACTTATAAAAATAAAGCTATTTCCTCACAAACTGTCAGGTGTTTTTAAATTATAAAGTACTGTATCTGAGTCACTCATGTAAGCACAGTCATTCATTATCATAGCTGATAACGTCTAATATACCTCTGCCCAAAGCAGGTTTTTAATGAGTGCAATTAAATTATATGTGTGGTCTGGATATACTCTGGACAATACTTTTGGATAGGTACGCTATCAGGATGGATAATAAGCCATGGTGAATATCATGTCTATAGTAATAGTGTTAAGGTTCAGTGTAATCTATTATAGTCCTCTTTGATTTGTTTGAGATACAGAATCAGTTTGGTCACATATAGCAAACAGCTGCAGCAAAATATAATTCAGTACTCGCTACCATCGTGGCATATTTTGGGGGGTTGTGTGCACCACTACACATGTTTTTGATCTTTTGCCATTTTGGTGAACATTAAGCCTTTAGTTGCCACACCCTTTTCTCTTCCTCCTCTTCTTCTTGAACTCACTGACACAACTTTTTTCTAGATGGCTTTATAAAGTAGCACATTACAATATACTGATAATTATAATAAACCCCAGCCACCAATTAAAACTATAGCTAATGCTTTCTTGTTTTGTTTTGTTTGTTTTGTTTGGGTTTTGGGGGGGGGGTTCCATTGCTTATATCTTATCCTAAATGATTCTGGTCATGGAGACTAGCAACTGAGGCCATAAACTCACTAGTTAAGTGTGTACTGAGGTCATGGAGGAAAAGTTTTATGGACTGTTTTTCCATAGACTATATTCTCATGGCAGTTTGTAAAAACAGTCACAACTTTTTACAGTAACTTTTTTTATATAGTTTTTTGTGTCCTTGAACATGACTCATTACTATCACATAAACTGATTTTCTATTCATGTAGACCAAATGAATATTTTCTACTTTTATAAAGCATTACAAGTCACCAGATCTCACCAGCCCAGACAGCACCATCTATTGGCATCATGTAGAGTCAGTAAATCGTATTCGAGCCAGCACAGCGCAGCAAAGCATTTGCCATAATAGTTTATATGTGCTGTGTGGGTGGTGGTAACCCGTACATGGTGGACATGTGTGCTTCCTCATTGGGAAAAGATGGTTTCTATGCTGCCTAGCGCTGCTTTGCCCACCCTCTACCTTTCTCTGTGCAACCCACATTGAGAGGGATTTGGTAGTGCTGATGTGGCTAGCTCATGGGAAAGACTCTGGGGTGACACTGCTACACAGTCTTCGAGGTAAACCCACCTTCATTTCATTATTCTTATAAAAAAAAAAAAATGTTGTCATTCAGTTAAAGAAATCAAGCTGTTTTTCTTTTGGTTAGAAAACCAAAAGAAACCACATGTTTTCACCAGTGAAGCAAATCAGTTATTCTTTCTAATGTATTTGTAGATTTGATTTTTTTTACTCTGACTCCAGTTAATAGTTTTCCATCACGTGACCAGCCTGGAGCCCTAAAGGGGACTATTTATACATACACTATAAAACTATGGCACAAACCTGTTGATCTTCCATTTGTTTCCATCCACAAATATTCAGATCACCTTTTAAAGGAAAAAGAAACAAACTATGTAAATGTACAAGTTTTGGGCACTGGTGAGCTACAGTATAAAGCACCTGCCACAATATGTAAGGCACCAAAAATCATAACCGAAGTACAAGTTCAGTAGTGGGGTTTTTGTAACTTTATGACCTCGCACTGCTGCCAGGATGAAAATGTTCAAAAGTTAAGACTTTTTTCACTTAGAAGCAGCATTTTTGATCTGGATGTGTCAATAATGCTGCTATTTGGAAGGTAAAGGATGGGAAATCCTTCACCGTCAAAGAAATAGCAACTGATAATTAGCCGCTGTTAGCTAATTCTGTATCCTTCCATCATTAGTTTCACTTTCATTATAGTCAATGATCTGAGGTAGCAGATAATCAATATTTCAATATTTTGAGAAGGGGTTTTTTTTAACATGAATTTAATTAAAACTTATTTCCAATGCTCATATATTGACCCACCATTGACAACCAGAGTTGCTGTGAAGAGGATATAACTGGACATCAGGATTAGAAGAAAGGTGTTTGTGTGCAGTGCTGTAATCAGCACGTAGCTAAAATGAGTGTTAAATAATTTGTGCATCTAATTATCAACTATCCAGCATTTTGGCTGGATACAGACTTGATGTAAAGTGAAAGTCAGGAACCAAAGGAAAGCCTTGTTTTCACCTGCAGGTGGGCACTTCTATGATGATGTCAAGACACCAGAAAACTTAAGTTCTTCTCTCATTGTGTTTTTGTTTAAGCTGCAGTGACTCTGAGGACTGACAGAAGATTGTGGAAGTGTTTTGTATCTCATCATCTGACATGACTCCAAGATTTTATTTTGTTTTGTTTTGCTTTTTTGGCATTTGACCCATACACTACACCTATTGATTTTCTGTCACTGTAACACCGAATTAAAAGGCACTTTGTGTTAGCGTGTGTGTGTGTGCGTGTGCCCTACATGGTACACATTTCACAAATGAAATCCTCATACTCACTTTACTCTCTTTCATTATCACGCTTTTAATGCACTTCAATACACATCAAGTCAAATGTGAATTGACCTCATTCGAGTGTTTTTTGTTCACTCGTGGAAAATTCATATGACCCATCCACATTACAGGGTATAATTTAGCTACACTAAATTGCCATTTCGCACAGGTGCCTCTGCCTTCTGACAGATTCTGTAGACTTTCTTATTACCGCAGCACTAACTGATTGCTGCAGTGGCTACCTGTGTATTGAACTGCGGTAAGTAATGAAATCGGTGTGTATCTGCTGCCAGTCCTACTATTGATCCTATCAGTGGTAAGTCGCTTGGCTCCAATTAGGCCTTAATCGGCAAGAGAGAAAAGGAGAAGATGAAGTGCATGAAATGTGAAGCAAAGGATTACCTGCAAGAAAGAATAATTAGCCAAATTTCTGTAAACAAGCTCAAGAAGAGTCTATTTTTTTCCTATTCGTTCTCTATTATCTACTCACAATAACTGAGCATGAATACACAGTAACCCCCTAAGAGACAATAGACTATTTGTCCTACCATTCATATGTAATGTTAGTCACAGAGAAAAGCCTAATTCCCCGTGCTCACCAGCTCGCTCCTCCTCCTTCCTGAAGAGCTGACAGGCGCTGACTCTTGTCCCAGCAGCGCTAACGTAATCAGCTGAACCCACACAACCTTCGATGCACAAATTGTATTACAGTGCCATTTTGGAGGGTGGGGGCTGTACAGTGATTTTGCTAATGCCTGGACTCTCCATGAATGTTGAGTGGGGGAAGGCACTGCAGCCTTTACTTGCATATTAGACACATCCAGTAGCTGCAGACAAGGCTGTGCATGTGTGTGTCTGAGTTAGGGCTTCCTCTGTGTGTCCACATGTAAATGTGGTCTTCTTTCTGCTTCACTGCTACTGCACATCTGGTTTCCTCAAGCAGGTACCAAACAAGTTAGGATGCCTGTTCAGTTTGAGACAAAGCAAAGAAAAACAAAAGCATCCAGCAGTGGGATCAAAACAATGATGAAAGCTGGCGGGTGAAAAGATGCTCATGCATTAATTTGGAAAAAACAAAGTTTTTTTTTTTTTCAAAATGAAGCTGTCAGTTTTCTTTTAATAACACTATCACTTGGCAAAAAATGAAAAGATCAGTTATTCAAGCGTCATTCTGTTTTGGACTGCTGAATAGTGAAATAAATCATTTATCCCATTTGAAATTATAATTCAGAAGGTTTAGATAAAAAAAAATCTGGTTCTGCTATCTTTGAAGAAAAGGTAATTAAGCCCCTATTTTCCTCACCCCACATCAACCAGTTTTAGTTACTCTTTGCGGGAGGAATGGAAACAAACTCTACTATAACATAATCATCAATATTCGATGATATCAAATCAATTATACATTTACATAAACATAAACCTGAACTAGTTTTACATCCAATTTAAAGGATGTCCACAGGCCATCGAGCATCAACACTCCAGTTGCTGACAGAAACTCAAGCATGGCGTGTGAGGTTGAAGGTAAAATTCAATTGAATGCCTTCTCAATGAGAAACTTTGATAAGGAACTTCAGGACAATGGGGGAATGGCTTCACTAGAGGAAAAAGTGGGCACTGACCTTATGCAAGATTGAAAGAATCCCTGGAATGGCAGAAAATTTCAGAACTTGAGAAAGGAGAAGACAAGAAAAACCTTCTACAAGGATCTGCTCAGATTAATGAAAGGACTTTTCTCAAACGAAAAGTCAAACTACATGGCACAAGGCGAGATCTGGCAGCAAGAAGACCCAGAGAGATAGACAAAGACCAAGCAGGGCCAGTGGTTCAATTCTGGAGCATTTCAAAATCCACAACAATCAAAACCATATCTGCATTGCTTTTTCATCCTCCCCTGGCTAATGTGCACCTGTTGCAGCAGGCAGGATGTGTTCCTGATTAGAAGTGATACCAGCTGCTGGCTAACAGGCTAACAGGGAGGAACATTTATCTGGCTAACAGAGCCCTGACAGGGCTTCTCTCATCCACTCTGCTCTCTGTAATGCTTTACGACACTGTCATTTAAAGATGACATATGATACAAGCGAGGTTCAGCTCGCCAACTTCCCCCATCGTCACACAAACACACACATACACAGCTGCTGAGGAGGCAACCCAGGACGGAAAGAGAGGCAGAGATTAATAAGCAGCTGCTCTGTGGTGTGTGTGTGTGTGTGTGTTTGTTTGTTGGCCAGTAAAGTCTTGGCTATTTATTTGATTTTTTTTTTTCCAGTTTTACATCTTCCATGAATCAGGAGCAATGGTTGCATGCGACTCTGGGTATTGGCTGTTTATTCTGTTATGTGTGTTTATGCTGACGCTTGTGCTTGCATGTTTGTGCTTTAGATGTGTCTGAGACACAAACTAGCACAGGGATGGCTAGAACCCAAACACAATATACAGTGTGTTGAGCCTGGGCGATTATCACAGCCCCATAGGTAATCATTAACTGAGGAGACACATTATTTATTAACTAATCATTTAATAATTGATTAATTAACAACAAAATCTGAGTCCAGTGGCACAATGGAACCTATTTATAGTACACAGCATAGGGAAAGCACACTGTCATAGACAGATAGATAAGACTTGAGAAGCTTAATTTAAAAGCATTTTTTCTCTTTCTTATTTTGAGTGTAGCTTAAGGTTGTGGTTACTGTACTGCTACATTAATGTATTCTTATACCATAGCTCGGCCTGCAGGGAATGACTCTTACATACATGTGTAACTATTTCTCTGACTAAAGCAAGTGTCTCAGTGCTCAGAGTCCATAGAGAATATATAAATGATAACCTTAGCCAGTGTTGGGCTTGTTACTCAAAAAAGTAATCTATTACTTGTTACTTTTCTTAAAAGTAATGGATATGTTACTTAATTTTTCCCTGCAGAAAGTAATAAGTTACACTTGTCGTTGCATTACTCTTGCATTAAGACTTTTACTCCCCGGACATGTAAAATTTGTCCTAATGCTTTGTGCATTAAAAGTATTTTTTGTACTCACCTATACTTAGTGCAGCTGTTCACAAGTTGAAAACCTTATCAAAGCAACTTCAAAGTGATTGTCACACTGAATCTACAGTTGTGGCCAAAAGTTTTGAGAATGACACAAATATTAGTTTTCACAAAGTTTGCTGCAAAACTGCTTTTAGATCTTTGTGTCAATTGTTTCTGTGATGTACTGAAATATAATTACAAGCACTTCATACGTTTCAAAGGCTTTTATCGACAATTACATGACATTTATGCAAAGAGTCAGTATTTGCAGTGTTGGCCCTTCTTTTTCAGGACCTCTGCAATTCGACTGGGCATGCTCTCAATCAACTTCTGGGCCAAATCCTGACTGATAGCAACCCATTCTGTCATAATCACTTCTTGGAGTTTGTCAGAATTAGTGGGTTTTTGTTTGTCCACCCGCCTCTTGAGGATTGACCACAAGTTCTCAATGGGATTAAGATCTGGGGAGTTTCCAGGCCATGGACCCAAAATTT
>VVHJ01048049.1:0-14071 GCA_015107715.1 Tylochromis polylepis | reverse complement strand
AACAGGGTGATTTTTTATTAATGGATATAATTATTATTATTGACAAGAAGTTCATATCACACTGAGGCACGCCAAAAACCCTAAAAACAGCTACAGGGAAACTAAATCATAGTGACATTCAGCCTACACATCTCAAGGTGTCCCAGGGTGACTGAAGTCAGGAATAATGCATATTGTTTTTTGTTTTTTTTACCATTTGCTTAACTGTGGCTTAGTTTCTGAATATTTCAGTTTAAGGGTCACAAGCCAATAACAAAATATGATAACGATGAATGAAAATCTAAACACCTACAAAAAACAAGCATAAATGCCTGTTTTCCAACATTCAGTTCCAATGAAACTATATCAAAGCCAGCTGTGCTTACAGCCATTTGTTGTCTTTCATTTGTATGCAATTGTGCCTGAATCAATGCGCACAAAAAGCGCAAATAATCTACAATGAAAAAATTAATTATCAGCACGGCTTCAAACTTCAGATGGAAACATTTACACTGGTTTTAATGGTGACTTTATTTTAGCTGTAACAGCACAATTAGACTTATCAAACAGGGTGATTTTTTTTAATGGATATAATTATTATTATTGACAAGAAGTTCATATCACACTGAGGCACGCCAAAAACCCTAAAAACAGCTACAGGGAAACTAAATCATAGTGACATTCCAGCTGTGCAGATTAGGCGTACTCTTTGGGCTAAACCTGACACATGGATATGCCAGGTATTCACTTCTTTACAGTTCAGAGACTTTCTTTGTAAGATGGCAGAAACTAGACTCTGTTGCTGATCTCACACTTAAGGCAGGTATTACAGGAAGTGACCTACATGACATGAGAAACTTCAGTTGTACACTGTCATGTGGTGCTAAGAATTGTAGTTTTGTCCAGCAACTGAGACTTGTTTAAATTGTTTAAATTAAAACTATCTGCAGTGAATTCAAACAGAAGAAATCGAACTAATCTTTGAGCAGTAGCCACAATAGCAATAGTATTAGTATTTTCAAACTATTTTAACAAACTTACTTGCAACTAAGTAACTCCGAGGTGTTTTTTTGTTTGTTTTTTTTATTGCATTGATTGTGTGTTAGCGGTGCTTCATAATCCTGCCTCCTGGACCCCAAACAATTCAGCTTCCCTCACTGGAGAGGGTAACTGAATTCAGTGTGTCAGAGACATCAGTCCATGTGGCGTCTAGCTGAAGACTTCTACTTTGTCGACTTCTACTGTCAGGCCTGAGCTCAGGGCTGAACACAGTTACTATCACAGATGTGATCCAAAGCTTTTTGGTACCCCTCCCAAACACAAGGGAGCAAAGTATGTCTGATTTTTCTTATTTGCCTTTCAGAATCGAGGTCTTCGGAGCCTACTTTGATTAAGAAAGCAACAAATCGTGCAGCCAGACTTTGAATTGCGGTCTTTTTGCGTTGCCCGCCCCCCCAATCGTTTAATAAACGTCTACATGAGTGCTCCGGAGAGGCGTAACACGAAACAAATCTAATGGTTAGCCAGCATAAAATCTCAGTTTCTGCGTCATAAAAGTGGCTCTCTTTACCTGGCTAAATCACAAAGGGAATTTGCATGTACTCATTTAGCGACGGAGAACACGTGGAACTGTTCTAATCCCTGGTTCTAATATGCTGCGGAGTCTGTTTCATACTGCAGGAACTGCAGCTACTAAGGGAAAGTTTAGTAAGTTGACGCAGGTATTTATCACCAAGAACAGCTGTTCAAATCAGTAAAATTAATTTCACTTAAGCTTTAATGTTTAAAGTATCAGAACTCTAAAATGCAGTCGTCACATTAGAAATAAACAGCAGCGTTAAAATATGATTACTACCACTGTGTGTTCTTTCTTAATTTAATTAGTTTCTTGTCTATTTTTACGTTCTACTGTTAAAAATCTATAACGAAGGTAGAAAATATATCACCATTTTATCATTTTAGCAGGAACACAGCAGTTCTGTACGTGGGATTCATTAGATAATACATTAGTGATACATCACGAATTGTTTATTCAATCACATATTTGACTCCATTAACACAAACAGTTACGCAGCTGGCGTGGGACTGAACTGTTGCCAAGCGACACATTAACATTTTCCAGAACAGCGGTTTGCTCCCCACACATTGCTGCCAGTCAGCCGTGTTGTATCGTGTACATTTATGCGAACCTTTCAATTTACTGCGCAAACAGTTCGGTAAGAGTGCGTCTACACCGGCTTTGGATGCATGTGTGCGTCTGGTGAGTTACAGCTTCATCCGAAGACGGGGGTGGATCTACAGGGGCGGCATGTGCCACCCTAAAGCTTTATTTCTTGTTTTCAGTAGCAGTGCCTACGATTGTCCCAGAGCACATTTGAATCAACACCGTGGGCACTTCAGATTTCACGCAGGTGGTTGGTTGTTACACTCTGGAAATGGAATGAAGGTGAGCGCTATTAACCGTCATGTGCCGCGCCTCCAAATCACACGACCGATTTAAGATGACATAGCAACAAGCCGCAGCCACGCCGAGTCTCTATTTCAACCTGTGTGGAAAGTTCGGACTTCAAAGTATACACCAGGTTTTAAATTTTACTGATAGGCCAGAGTTATGATGAAACAATGCTTTTTTAAAAATACTATCGTCACGTTTGTGTGGCAAGACATGGTTAAAAAAGAAAAGAGAAAAAAAAGCATTTGACAGCGCGAATTATACAACCTTGCAGATGGGGGCCAGATATAATTCACATGGTCTTGGCATATGGTGTCCCTTATGCCAAGAGGCTACTGCAGGGGCCCGGGTTCCAGTCTGCCCCAGGCTCTTTGCTTTACGTCACTGCCCTGCTCTCTCCCCATTGTCCTATATGCTACCGTCTCTTCAATAAAGGCCCAAAATAAATCTTGAAATATAAAGAAATAAAAACAACCCAAAACATATATGCCACTTTGTTCTCTTCTGCACTGAAGTGTAGTTGTGTTGCTCTCACCTCTGGATATCCTGCTGTGTCTTCTTTATAGATGTGATGGAAGCCTCTAACATGGCAATGTCCTTTATCTCTTTACTGCACCGGGCACACTGGTTTGAAAAGCCTAGGTACACAACAGACAAGAGAACAATGCTTAAACACCAGAAGGTTAGATTTATTTAGCTATTTTATTTTTGGGTGGGGGTGTGCACGCACGTACACCTCACCTTCATTGTCCGAGGACTCGTGTGTGGGTTCCGGCGTGGTGCTGCTGCTCTCAGTGTTCTGGCTGCAGCTAGACGGCTGACTGCTGGCCTTCCTATGCTTCCCGTTAACCTCAGCCTAAGAGGAGAGGCACAACAGTTTTTCAAACTTCGCTTCAGGAAGATCCACAGCATGCTGCGGGCTGACGCAACACTGGCTATCTGGGTAAACTGCAATGAATATCAAGTGGCTAAAAATAAGGAGCTTATCACGCTTGTCAGTGACATTGCGGCAACTAAGTATTAGCATGCAGTCTGATTTTACAGAAAGAAGCTCAGATTTCATTCTGATAGAAAGTCAGCGAAAGGCTCATCGGTAAACATTTCAGTTTAACCTTCTGTTGACTGGCCCAGCTGTGGCTGTAGGAGAGTCCGTTGTGTTGTCTCTGGCTTTTCTCCTGCGTCTGAATCACGCCATCCTTCTCAAACTGAACAAAACAGCGCTCAGGGTCCCACGGTCGCGTGCTGTAAAAATAAACCAGCAAGTGTAATTTCCTCACATCCCTGTTTGTTTGTCCCCACTTGCTCACACCACAGTGCTTGTAGGTCTTCCTGCAGTCCCCAATCACAGCATTCATTGCAAAAGGAGATATGAGCGCGCATGAAAGCATCTACGAAACAACAACCAAAGGAGATATCGACGACTAGAAACACTATAAATAAACCATTAACTGTAGTACTACTTTATGTCGGAGATATGGTGAGATAGCTCACCGTGACTCATTTGATTTGATTTTTGCTCCCCCCCCCGGGTGTAAAATTTATTACAGTAATTAGCAATAACCTCTGACTGACTAATAAACCCTGTACCAGTTTCAGTATTGGTGTCCTGAAGGGTAGTATTATAATAATACTGTTACTGTAATCATCTGTTGGCACAAATTACAGCCAGCTTATCTCAGCTTTCAACGCCGTCCCGTCAAGTGACATGTTTGGTATATCAGCATTTATTCTCACACCATTTCTATCTGACCCCTTCCTTCACAGGCCACCCTTTACTGCACTTATAATCTAAACAGAAAAAGGCCCTAGCGTGTGGGTGAGTGTGCTCGTACTCCATGTGCTTGTAGGTCCACTCGGAGGTGACAGAGTCCTGATGGAAAAGCCGTGCAACCCAGGGTTTGTCTCCTCTCTCTCTGGCTTCTCTCCGCTGAGCTTCCTCCAATACAAACTTCTCCTGGGTGGCACGCACTTGGTCCCTATCCATGATAGCACTGGTCACATGCTGCCACAGTCTGCCGAGAGCATATTAGAATCAGATGCAAATGGGGAAAACGCAGTGGCCAATGAACTGTCACTAAAAAGTCAGAAGCAGTTGTGTATAATGAGACATAATGACATCTCAACCACCACCTTGTCTGGATATCTAATAACTAATAACACCTGCAGTTAATTTACATGCAAAAGTTCTGAGCATTGGGTCACTGACACATGTTAAATGGAAGCCAACATTACAGTTAGCAGTTAGCATGCTAGCACAAATTTTTGCATTTGTTTACTCAATAAGACTCAAATTACGAATTAACACAGATGATCTCTGTGGTTTACCTTTCAGACTCAAATTCTCCCTGCTGGTCTAACTGGACCACTTGTCTCTTGAGGCGACTGCTGCGAATTTCTGGACTTGGGTTCCACAAAACCTCCTGCTGGCCTGAGCGCTTCTCGTGAATAAAAACCTCGTTGTCCTGAACAAAAGTTTAGCCCTTTTAACCAAGTTAATTTACCACAACCATCCACAAGGCTCTACATAAAAATGCATTGCCAGTAACAATGTTATTTTCAATCCAACCTGGAAACTACCAAGCTGAAATTTCCCCAAGATTTTAGCCATTCTGAAAAGATCCCAAAAAGTCATCTAGAAAACAAAAACAAACAAAACTGATATTTCTTTACTTTTGATTCTTGATGTTCTCGAAGCCACTGTGAGAGCAATGTAGAAGAGATCCTTTGCTTTATGCGTCTCCCAGCTGCTCCTAAACCTGTGATTATCTATTCTGTACTACAGAGAATTACTAATTGCTAAACAGTGGTAAGTGGTAGCTAATGATGCTGGAAGATGTATTCAAGCCCCCGAGACAGCATACGAGATCAAGGGGATAAAGGTTCTTACCCAGTGCCCATCAACAGTGGCCAGTACTTCCTCTCCGACAAAGATCTTTCCATTGATCTGATTTACAGAGCCAGAACCTCCAAGAAAAGGCTGAAGTGAACAGAATCAAAATGCAATACCTTTACTAAAACAGCTGTAGTGCAAATAGTTGACCAGATAAACAACTGCTACGCTGCAAGAATATTCTACCAGTCAAACAAATCTTTCATTTCTTTTTTCAGAAAATATACCTTCAGTTTAAACTCCAGCTCTGCTAAGCATTTGGTTTTCTCACACTCAATGGTAACTTTCCCTCCCAGCTCAAGTGTCATGGTGCCGTACAGAATCCCTACGAGAGAGAGAGCGCGAGACAATATTGCAGCATCAGATCAAGTTCAGCAGAAGGAAATTCATAAATTATTGGTAGCATTCATCATGTAGGCAGTAGCAGTGAGTGCATTCCTGGGAGACAAGATGAAGGCGATAATTTACAAAATCCTAAAGCAGACCCCCAAAAAAGAAACTTTAACCTGCCTTGATTTATATATCATACCCATCATCCATCTCCAACTCTGACTTGTCTGCCATATTAGAGTTCGTGCTCACAGCGAAGCAGACCTTCATTTGATTTCCAGCACGTCAGACATATTGGCCAGAACAGATGGCTGTAATATTTACAGCCCACGCAGATTGTGTCAGTTTCGGCAGATTTCATTGTAAACACGGCAGATGAGCTTGTGTTCTAACCTCCTGTAGTTTGTGTGCTGTTGCCATGATTGGTAAATTAGACTGTGAGAATGAGGAGCTCGAACAGAAACGGCTACAATCAAGCGTGGTAAAGCAGAACGATTCAGCAGAAGGGAATCAGAAGCGGGACACATGCTCCCATACCGCCTGAAAACAAAAGGTATTGTTTTCAGACAATACCGATGATATGTTTGTGAATTCCAAACTTATTAGATCCTCCTGTGTTCATACACTCATTCACACCATCCCGTCGGATCCCTAGACAAAGTTGAGCCTTGAAAAACTGGAGATGATCCAGTATCTGTGCTTCCTGCAAAATAGAAATTACTTAACATCTCATATCTTCTTTGATTTAATGACCTGTAATTATAATCGCATCATAAATACCGAACATTTTCTAAACATGCAATTGGAAGACTGAAGGTTTGTGAAGGAGTTCTGAATCTTAATTATCAATAAATTATTGGACCCTTTACCTCCGTATATAATCCTTGGCACTGAAAACGTCCACATATTACTTATTTCCAAAGAGATGGTGCGGTATTAAGAAGATTAGGGAAAGATACTGCAAATACTAACATAGCAACAAGGACATGAGACGATTAGTCAGTCGAGTAGAAGGTAATGCATATTTATTACCTTTGCAGTGAGCATAGGGCATGGTGATGACATACTCCTCATCCCTGCTCATGAAGAGCAGCCTGGCTTTGCCATCTAGAATAGCTGAAAGAGAGTTACCTACAAAAGCAGGAGGACAGAGAAACACGTGGTTGTCACTGCTTCTCATTGACTGGGTTTCATTGTGACTTTGTGATCTCAACATAAACAAACGAAAGACATTTTTACGTCCTTGCATGCCTTTATATAACTGTATACATGTGCTGAATCTGTATCGATCATCTGGCTGAGACAAATGAACTAGATGCTGAAATATTGGCTGTACCATAGAATTTGGACTTGGCCAGGATGCTTCCACTAATAGAAAATCCATCCTTCCTATTGCAGACATAAAAGGCAGAGATGGGTGGATGGTGAGACACCTGGGAGAGGACACAGAGAGAGAACGAAATCTGAGCAGCAGAGCGAGGCAAGAAAGTGTCAGATACCCTCTGCACTTATTAATTTTACACTGGCTGCATTTTACAGGTGTTTGCTCAGTGTGTTTGTCGAACTGTGCAAGATATTTCACATGAGGCATGAATCATGTCCAGTTCTGGTACGCCACTTAGCTATGAGTCTGATTTAACCTGTTCAGCTATGTAGAAAGTGCAGCTGTTGGTCTCTGGATGGAGCCAGCAGCAGCGAAATGTCTCCCCCAGGATTGGATTGTAAGGTTTTTTCAGCCCCTGTAAATGCAGACACGCAGAGAAATGTTAGTGTCACTTTAAGCATCACCCAAAACAAAGAGGATTTCTTTCCCAGATTAAACATCAAGCTACTTTAATATTTTGTTTTGTTACTGTCGAGCACAATTCTTAAGTAATAACGTGATTCTGTCCAATCACACTGCACATAATCACTGGACAAAATGGGACTCACAGATAAAAAGTTAAGTTTGCCATAATAAGCGTTATTATGGAGTGCGGCGCCACTTGTCCAGAGAGCTACAACAGACGGTTCTGTGGATGCTATGCAATTACTCCAGCAGTGGAGCAAAGTTTGTGTTTGGTAGCCTGGTAATGAGTCGTTCGCAAGAATTTATCAGTCTACAGTTTCCCAAAAGTAGTCAGCTGAAAATGTGCTGTGCAATCGCAGATTAATCGACACACATTATCTGCTGGCTCAGATTCTCAGAAGCTCTGCTGCCACAGAGGAAATAAATTTCTAACCAGTGGAAACAAAGTGGGAAGTGTCTCCTGACATTTTTACAGCGCAAATGGACCCTGAACAGAGACATTTGTCAAGCAGCCAAGAAATAAAGCGTTACTAAATGTCATGTTTGATGATGGTGTGCCCACAAAACTAAAAACTGCTAACACTCAGAAAAATCTTCCAGTGGTACTGGTAAAGCCACATGATAGAGGTTGATGGGTTGTGCAAGTCTACAACTGAACAACAACAACAACAAAAAAAAAGGACTGATGAGTGCCCATTAATGCTTTAAAGACTTAGGAATCAATAACTGGTTCAAGCTTTAAGTTTTTACTGATTCTGCTCCGATTCTGACATGGTGAAATGTTATTAAAAAGATCGCTGGCTTGTAGTATACAACATAGTGCTTTTTTTTTTTTTTATAGCAGTAACGCACTGAAAAGCTTTCACATTACTTCTAAAAACAGGATCTCACTGTAGGCACTGAAAGGATGTGCATCTTGTAATCAGGTTTGTTAGTACAGCTAATGTGATAACAGAACTATATATGCTTGTTTTGGAGTGAACGTGTCTTACCTTGGGCTTCTTGTAAAAGCCTGATAAGTACCATCTCAGCACCTGCTTGATCCGACCATATGCACTCTCTTCCAGTGAGGCTCTGTTGTGAAGAAGCAAAAAGACAATATTATTAAGATTAAAAAAAAGAAAGAAAGAAACAATAAAAAAAAATTTTTTTTTTTTTTTTAAGTAATGGAAACAGAAGAGCGCAGTAAATTTTAAAATACATGGCTAAATATAAAGCAAACACGCCACTTTGCATTATGTGCACAATGGGTATTAAAATAAAGCACTACAAATAACTTGGTGCTCAGCGTGTCGTCTTCCAGACGCACGGCACATGTCCACACGAATGTCAAACTCGGCCCATACGTTTGCAAGCAGGTCTGGAATCACTGCAGCCACGGCTGCCGTTATGCTACCTGCCTGCATAAACTCATGAAACCGCTCTTTCTAACAGTATGTGTTTTGATCATTAAAGGTGAACGGCTGCAGAATTAAAGCACTTTGAAATCAGATTGTTCTTTATGATGCACCCTTTATCTTCTTAAGTGAAATCACTAAGATTTACTGACTGTGAGAGCAGATCTGCATGATAGTAGTAGTCAGACAGCTTGTCCAGGAAGGAGCGCGGCTCCAGGATGAAGGTTGGAAGCACCACCTTAGACAGGTCCATGCCTGGCCGCAGCTGCTTCAGCAAGCTCCAGATCAGGCCCTTGTTCTCCTCTGATACAGTCTCCACCTGGGATGCCTCGCCAGCCTAAAGGAACATGCGCAGAGGCAGTTAGTTGTGCATAAGTGAGAATAGCAAAGTAATCAGGATAACAAACAGAACTGCAAGGCAAACATAACAAGCCAGAGACTTCCACATAAATAACTGAACTCATCAGCCTCACCTCAGCCATCTCCTCTGTGCTCTGCTCCACATAGGCTGTGGCCTGCGGCCCGGGGGACAGCTCATCTGATTGGTCCACATCGCTCTCCTCTGTCAGTCTTCCACCGTTCTCATTGGCTGCAGCGTCCCAGTCGTCATGAGCCTCGCGCTCCGATTTATCTGAAAAGCCGTCGTGCTCCATGTGGTGATTTCCCAGCAGCACTGTGTCATTCAACCTAGTGAACAGAGAAGCGAGCAGGTTACAACTACATCACCTACATTAATAATAATGATTAGCGGCCATTTTATCGCTGCTGTACGTCGTGCTCTTGAATAATCCTTGCAGAGGAGAAATCTGATAGTTTCTCACTGGCTTGACCTTTCACTCATGCATTATGATGCATAATATCAAGTGACTTTTCAAAAGGCACTCGAGCCAAAGTTTTGATGAGCGTCTTGCTCGTGGAGCAGTCTCTAAAGAACAAGAAATGACCTGCCAAGAACATTACAGCTCTAAATGGCTTTGAACTGATGTTCTCTTGTATCCTCCTCACAGCTACGATGAGTAAGCCTGCTACTTTAGAGACTATGGATGTTAATAACTTTGTTGACCTCGAGGGTTGATAGGACATCCAGATTACAAACCCTCATATCCACATATCCCACCCCTTAATCATTGGGTTTGGATTTATGTGGCTACAATAAAGATGCACAAACAAGTTAATATATAAACATGCAAGTATTGTGCATACAGATAAACAGTCCAGACTCTGAATATTTGAGCAGTTAAACTACTTGTAGGCTCTGTGCTCCAGCACATTCACTTTAAAACAACACAACAGGTATTACAGTAAAGCGCCACTGCAAATGAAACATCTGCATTTTAACAGCGTGCACAAATTTTAAGGGCCTAAAAGTAATTGGACAATCGGCTACTAAATATTTGTCAGCTCATAATGCAAAACGGTGAGTTCCTACAAGATCATTTACAAACATGCAAATTAGCAGCGCTCAGTTCTACGGCACACCTGCGCTAACTTTATTATTGCTGTCAGCAGCAACAGGACGAGGGATGAGGTATACGGGAGACTTGTGTGTCCTCGGATTCACATGCAAAAAGCAAACAAACAAAAAAAAAAAATCCACATTATGCAGCATTTTATTATCCACATGATGATGCATAATATCCACCTCGCTCTTAATCAACTGCTGCATTTCACTTACTGAGGACCAGACACAGGCAGAAATCCCACAACAAGAAAAACAGATTCTGCTGATGACTAAGGTTGAAGGCTTCACACCATCACTGACTACATAATTCCCCCCAAGATAAACCTTAAAACCAATCAAATTAGTTAAGGACTACATTTTCCCCACAGCTTTTTTTTTGTGTGTAAATCGGTGAAAATCAGTCACAGAGCTTGTACAACAAAAACAATGCACAACTATCCCAACTCATACGGTCTGTGCAGCAAATGCTTATACTAACCCAAAAATAAACTCGAGAAAATAACTACCTTAAACTTCATGCTGTGCTGAGTCAGTGTTTTCAAGCTGCGTGATTTTGCAATCGGCAATAAAAAGGCCTAGACCTCAGATCTGCAACCACTTAATCAGAAAAAAAGAGAGCGCAAAATATGGAAAAAGAAAAAGAAGAAAGCCATACATCAGCTTGTGAACTGTCAAAGAAGGAACGAGGAAGAAGTGAGAGTGGAGGGAGAAATTTATGAGGTTGGGAGCTAAAGAGAAACAACCTACAGCCATTTTACAATTCAGACAGTGGAAGTGTGTGGACACAGACCGCAGAGTCCTAAATCATGCCAAATCAATGCAGGTAATTTCCAAAGCTTGGTTTCCCAACAAACACGAGCAACCGTTGCGACAGTGGAAAATAACTGCATTGTGCTGCAAGCTTCCATAAGAACGCACAGTACTAGGATTGTGGTCACAGCATACAGGGAAATAGCCTGTCCAACGACAAAGATAGTTACATGTTCAAAATCCCCAGGGTTTGCCAAACCTGAACAATCACATTCCAAATAACCTTAATGTTACTTATTAATCCAAACACACCCCAAGGCAAGTAAGTTTTCCTTACCTCAAAGTCTTAAAACATACAGACAAACTCTTCCTCAAGGATCAAAACACCACCAGTAAATCCAAACACAAGATGCAGCCTGTCCTTGTCTCCTCTGCTGTGTGCGTGTGTGAATGTTTTCACTCTACTCACTAAAAGAAAAGAAAAAAAAAGGTGACACTCTGTTTCTTCGACTGCGGCACACCTGCTTCCTGAATGTGTGTGCGCTCGCATGTGTGCATACGTGTATCTGTGTGCATGCCTGCAATGGCTGTGCTGCTACCGTCTCTGTCTGGGTGGTGCATGGCTCATATTGTGCTCCATCTTCCTGCTCCTCTGTCAGTCATGTGACTGGATGGGCTTTTGTGATTGGATGGGAGGAGAGGAGGTAAAAGGAAGGGGAGGTGTGAGGAGGAATGAGACTTCTAATGTTGGATGCAAACAGTACACAAACAGATGGGAATGAGTGCTACGAAAACAAAACAAACATACTTCGAGCACATATTTAGACTGCGAATGGGATTTCAGAGGCAAACGGGACACGTTATGATTTCAGCTATTAATATAAACTTCATACAAAGCCCCAACTGAGCTTTCTTGTTTCACAGCAAGTATCAGAAGTTTTCTATTGGTTACGCTCTATTGGGCGTAAGCTGTGAAATTAAGCCTATCAAGTCCAATGACTGTTTTTCATAGCCATTGATCAAGTCTCAGAGTGCCTAAAAAGCATAGTTACTCTGACAACATAAATGGGAAATGGAAGGCATTTCCCACAATCCTCATTGTATCCTTCCCTTTTTTCCCATGATACCCAGATCTCAGTAAAACACGTTTTTTAACCACTTTCACAAGGGCACAATGCATCCACTCACACGAGCAAAATGCCAGAACTTTGCAGAATCCAGTTTTCCAGCTTTATAAAGGCCGATAACATGTGAGGCACAAAGAAGAGCAAAATCAGGACATGCTCAACAGACTCTTTTCTCCGCAGACCGTTGGCATGTCACAACAGAAATGATGGCTCGAATAGCATATCCTGCTATTGTGCATGCTGGTAATGAGCCAGCATTATCGTTATTAATCGCGCCCACACTCTTCCTACGGCACAATGCTCTGCTTTCTAAGCAAAGATCTACGTTAAATGCGGAGGCTACCTCCAACAAAAATACATTTTTATTCTTTAGAATATAGCTTACAGAACAGTGTAAGTCCTTTTAATTTTTTTTCCAGGGGGGGTGGGGGGTTTAGTTGTGATGACTCAGTTTTTTGGATTCTGATGTACTCTTCGTTTCTATTTTGCCCTGTTAATGACATTTAGCTTTTGCTTTCTGAATTAAATGCTGAACTAGTTCAAAGCTGATTGGCCAGGAAAACTGGGCAACTATTGTCATCAGAACTTGAATATGGTTTATAAATTCAGGATGACAGATGACCATAGAAACTGTACACTAACATGTTTACATTGTGTTATGCACCAGTTTTTAACAAAGACGTGACACTAGCATGGTGTATACTGTGTCGTCCATAATGTAACTGTAATAATGTAATAACTGTACAGAACTAATGTAAGTTCAAAGAATTTATTTTCAGAATCGTGTAGGGTCTTTCTGGTCTTAAGTGTAACCAGTGGTTTGCACCCCTTGTTGCAAACCCCTTGTATTTCCATTCATAAAGGTATCTCTGGATTGTACACTTTCACTGTGATACACAATGCTCTCGACTTGGTTATGAGCAATGTTCCCTCTAATTTTTCATGTGTCTGAGCAAGCACACAAACTCCCTGAGTGCTCCCTTGGACCACTGTGAGCAACATCAGATGTGCGCACTGTGGTCACGCCAGCATCGCATCCATCCGAGTTACATGGTTTATTAAAAGAATCAAACTACAGCGTTTACATTTCTGCTAGAATACTTTTAATGAAGTGCTGTAGCCCACTTACAGTGAAAATTACAAAAATCTTGTTCATGACCTGTGTAGTATGTTAATGCTATTGGAAGTAAAAATAACTTGAACTCCAATTTTGAACACACACTTAACATTTTTTATAAAGCTCTGACTTGTATTATGAGTCTGAGTCTGTGTGAAGCTCCTGCTGTGCACTGGGTGAGATTGTCCGACTGTGGGCTGGGGGAGAGTCCTGGAAGTCTTTGTCTGCAAAATACACTATATAATGACCAATGTTGGGTAAGTTACTTTGATAAAGTAATTAATTATAGTTAGTTACTTTTTTGAAGAAGTAACTGAGTTTTGCAAACAACAAAGTTAAATGCAGCTATTTATCTAAAAATGCAGCCAAGGCGTTTTTTTATAACCATTTCAAACTATTTACAGAACAATCAGGCGTTCTGCATCAAATAAGATGCCACACAAATTATTTGTGTCACTCCAAAAAATCATTTGTGTCCACTGTGAGACAGAGGAGCACATCACAGCCTGATACCTGCAGGGCTGACAGCAGGAGGTGTATCACTCCGCCTGTTTCCCACCTGGAGACAGCGTTTACACTGCAGTCTGCCTTTGGTGGCTTTTTGGCAGCGACTGTGACATTCAGCAGTCGCCTCATTGTTCTGACACACACAACAAAACTATCAACTACACAACACACTAACTTTAGACTCCAAACACGCGCAACGTCACAAATCTCTCACATCTCTCTGCCATGACCACTTTTATTCTTCCTCAGCCAATCAGCAGCACTTGTGCGA
>VVHJ01048045.1:0-21736 GCA_015107715.1 Tylochromis polylepis | reverse complement strand
TGGGTCGCCGGGAGGCTCCCGTTGAGGGGGGGGTACTGTCAGGGTCCCTGTGTCTACCCGGTTGATCCAAATTGGCTACATATGTTTTGTTGTGTCCCTGTTCTCTCTCTCCCTCTCTTTCCCTCCTCCCTCCGCCTGGGCGGAGCTCACCTGTGGGCTCCCGCCCTTGGCCCACGCACCTGGCTGCACATCACACCTGTGGCTCATCACTGGAGAGTGTTCCTGCCCCTTTATTAGATGGCCACACTGTGTTTCTCGTCGCTGGATCGTTGCCGACAATCGTCAGTGAAGACCCCAGCTCAGTTCATCTCCTTTGTGTCTCTCGTGTGACCTTCCTGTGGTAATCCCTGCGTGTTTTTGTGAACAGATTCCCCGGACCAGTCCCTGTGTTGCCTGAGTGTTCGAGTGTGTGGAGTAAGCCATCGTGTTGTGTGAGGAGCGTGAGGCGTGGACGGAGTGCGAGGAGCGTGTGTACTGTCAGCGTCTGTTTCCCGTTCGTGTGTGGACCCCCGGAGCCCGTCCTTTCCCCTCCCACTTTGTAAATAGAGCACCTGGTGTCGCAAATAAAGACTTTTGTGTTTTCTGCCCAGAGCCTGCGCGTGAGTCCGTTCAGTCCCGTTGTGACAGTTTATTAGTTTACCCAGTTTAGGTTTCCCGGTGTTTTCTTATCACATCTTCTGTTTGTTCCACCACCGCTTAAATAAAGTTACACTTGCCTCATCCGTGCCTGCACTTGGGTCCTTCTCTCCTCCACTCCACACGTCTGCCGTTGCAGCCGTGACAGTTGATAAATGGGATGAATCTCTAAAATTTTTTTGTTTTACTTTTATTAAGGAAATTTTGTTACCATCAACAAAAAAGTGGATATGTATGAATGAGTTAAAAAAACAAAAAACAAAACTCTTATTTTTTAAATTTCTTACCGGTATCTTTTATCAGCAACGGTATAAAATAAAAAATAAAACCCAAAACACCTAGGACAGCTTTTTTTCTTACAAATTAGAAAGACATAAAGCAAAGGGTGTGAATTCCTTTCACTTGAATTAGTGGCTCGTGTGATCCTCAAACTCAAATCTCTGCAGTATTACCAACACAAGTGACCTTTACCACATGTGCTTTCTTATTAGTTGTGTTATAACTGGAGTTTAAACCATGTACACCAAATGACATTCTTTAAATGTCACCTCACTCAAGATTTTTGAGACTTTACAAGGACTTTATAAAAGTATATTATTAGGGGTGTGTAGCATGCATGTTTTGAAGCAAGCTGCAAACTCCAGAATCTAACAAATGGATTTAACTACAAATCACATCTTATTTCGACTTCTGAATGCTTTTCTTTCTTTTTTTTTCTTTCTGCAGCGTTGTCTTTCTCAGTAACAGCACTCGGCATGTCGACATCACACAACGGTGACAACAATGTGTTATATTCCCAGTGAACGCATGAAGTCAAAGAGCTGAGTAATATGTGAGAAACCTGAGGGTGTTTTAATGTAAGAAATGAATTGTGCTTGTATTAGAAAAGGAAATTGCTTAAAATTGCTGAGAGACAGTAGTACTTCAATAGTAAAACAAAGATCAGGTACTCTCTGGAGGCGGATGATTTAGCCTTCTTTTTTTTTCCATTTTTCCCAGAGTAGCCAGAGGAACAATGAAGAGGACAATGCAGAGAAATTGTGAGTTTTTATGAAATGACCGTAGTCGGGTATTAAGAGTGTCTTTCAATTGCTGCATATTTTATTCAACAGTTGTTGGTTTTTTTTTAGTATAGTGACCAATCTCAGAGACAATGTAGTGTAGTGTAGTATATGAATGAAGGATAATCCTTATGGCTTTGTGAACCTTCTATAACAATCTACTGAATCAATATGATAAATTTTCAAATATTGTTTTGACCTCACAATGTGAAAGATGCTTTGCTTAAAGTCCTTACAGAGGTGTTTGGCAGTATTTAGCTGCTAGTTAATCATTAAACTTGCCAAACATACTGCAAGAAATGTCCATGTGTGTCCATGGGTACATCATGGCAACATGGTCGACCTGGGCCAAGAATCCTCTCATAATAAATGTTGAACTGTCGATCAATTTAGAATATATAAATCGGGTATCTGATATTAATAAATGTATGATTTATCCTTCACAAAAGTTTCAGAAAGCATGGAGAGTGTGTTTTTTAAGTTTTACAACACTCTTTTCAGAGAAAGAGAAAGCAAAGAAATGTTCTTGCTAAAGAACATGATAAGATGACAAAACTTGCGATTACATTAGCATCACTTTCAACCTGGTAACTACCACTGCCTTATCCCTCTGAGGTCTAAGCCATCATAAGCACTAGCCCGAACCCTAATCCACATGTAGCAAATACAATACGAATAAAAACTCTCATATAAGGTTTGATAAACACTCCATTTTCCAATAGAAAAAGAAAAAAAAAGAAATATGTTTCAAACAATTATTTTAAGGTTTAGACTTTAAAGGATCAGTAGTTATTGATGTGCGTCAGTCACAGCGGTTATTTTCTTTAATCCCTGATTGCTAAGAGTTGTAGAACAATTTATTAAAAAGCATAAATCACATATTCTTAGTGGGTATAACATTTGCTAATCAGCACTGAACACAATTGTGGGGCTCGGTGAGTGATCATTGTTTGAGTGCTACAAAACAAATATATATTGTGACTTGGTGATGCCACCAGTTAAAAAGCCACAGGATTGTCAGTTATTGAAATTCACAGTATGCTTTCTGTTTCAAATTTAATACTCACTGTTTCCTAATACTCACTAAAACGTTTCACCCCATACCACAAATATCAGTCTTGTGCAGACTACAATATATCTGGTCCCAGTGGTGGTGCCAGATGAAAAGTCAGCATTCCCAGTCATCAGTGTCCAACCTCTTGGATGTTTTACTCCAATTGAATTTTCCCTCCAGCAGCAGTTGAGCTATTTCAGACTAAACCATAAATGGTGGCGGCACACAAGAGACGCACTAACTGGCAGCCTTACACAGACTTGCCAGAGCCTCGCTGGCTAAAAAAACTCCAAAGGCTCGATCCATTTTCTCGAACGCAATCCAAAAAGAATGAAATCACCAGGAAGTGCGAGACTGCAGTGCTATACGTCAAGTGGAAGAGGAAGTTAGTCCTCATTACAAACCTCTGTTACCAAATGCCATGCAGTTGTGATTGAAGCATTTGGCTGCACACTCATGAAAAGCCATGTTTTTCAATGAGACACTTGTAATCAAATGAGTTCCATGATTATCCTGTGACGAAACAACAAGGGAAGATAAGACCATGTGCCTAATCTACAGAGAGGCTGTTCCCTCTCTTTTCCTCGCTATCTACCCACTCCCTCCCGTTCTCCTCCCCGCACCGTCTCATTCTCTTTCCAATCCTTTTTCTCATTTTGTCTCTCAAAATGAGCCTCCTCTAATGTCTCAGACTAATCTCGGACTCCTTTTCTCTTTCCTGTCCATCTCTCACTGCGTTTGCTCTGCAGCTCCTTGCTTTCTTTCTTTCTCTCTCCTCCTCCCTCCATCTCTCCCTTATTCCATTCATCATTAATTCATGCGATGCAGCGCAGCAGAGCCTCCGTGAGTGATACACTTCAGCCATAACAAACAAGCCCAAATATCTACACTCAGCGGGAATGATCTGCATCAACAAGGGCTGGAAAAGAGGGAGAGTGGGCTGGAGAAGAAATATGTTTACCAATTTGTTTTTATTTTTATTAAATTCTTTTATTTTTCACAGTTAAAAAGCAACTTTTTCCTGTTTTTGTCCGAACTTGTTTAGCTATTTGCATTAACCAGCAGTTTGAGGAGTGGAATTTTTTATTAGATTAGATTTTTTTCTGAGCTTAAAGAGAATACTGAAATATTTCAAAGAAGCTTTGCAGTCTTTTGAAAGCAGATCTACAGAATTGTTTTCCCTATTTGCCCCAGTGACTTCAACCATAACATAACTCATGCAAGACAAATTCTGTGCAAATAACAATATGAGCGCACTGAGCAGAAAATAAACAGGCTAAAATATTTAAATCCACTTATGTAACTATCAAATTCATCCAGAAGCGCACTGTGTTGCGGCCCTTTTGTTGTTTCAATTAAGGGACGATATAAAATATTTGTTACATGTGTAGCTATTGATGCTGCCGCGCAGTCACAATAATGGAACATTCACATCATTGGAGTTGGACAAGAGTCTGCAAAAAACACTGCAGCCTTCCCACATTCGTAATTAGCCCTTCATGTAAAATCACAGTTCCACGAAAAAGCCCTAATTCGAGTCTGTTTTCTGATAACTGCCTCATCAGCTTATCACGCCCTCCACCCGTCAGAAAACTCTAATTTTGGGCCACAGTCCGGCTTGACAGGAGCGGCTCAAGTGCTCATTGTGCTTGTCCTTGAAGCTGTGCAGCCTTCCAGGACATTGTGCAGATTCATCCCCAGAGAGGAGCGCTGCCTCTGAGTACTTTTTGCTGGCTCATGTCCCTCCTCTATGGACAGAGCAGCTCTGGCAGGCTGTTTGTCAAAATGCCACGTTATTGTATGCCTATAAGAATGTGCTCACCCAAACCAAGGGCCTTGTCATGGCCGCGCTTCTTGTGGATTAGTCTGTTGGATTTGTGACTTTGTCTTCACGCTCCTGTTCTATTAAGTTCGAGTGCTGCGTGTGTCTGTGTCACGCTCGCGCACGCTGTAGCCATCTGCATCCTGTTTTCGATATCGGCCACTCTCTTTCTCTCTCGTTCAACAACACTAGCACAAACCAGGCGTGAGGGGCTCACAGACTTGTGCCTCTTTGACTTCTTAGCATCTACAGCCACTTTAGACATAACAAATCCCACCGCCTGCACCCATCAATATTGCATGACATTTTTATAACATTGCCCCACCTTATCACAGGCTCGTGCTCTGGATAATACAGAGGGCAGCACCCAGAATAGCCCACAAGCCTTTCGAGACAGACAGGGTGAGAGCGTGATCACAAAAGAATGGCCTTTTAAAGTGGCTGCACCTTTTCTCTGTTATTGTTTTCAACATGGACTTGTATAAAATAATTGGGGGCAAGTGGGTGTTCCTCCTGTGCTCCGGTACTCCACTGTGTCTTTCAGGCTTTTATTTTTACCATTTCAGACACTTTCAGTTGGGCTTTTTTTTTTCTGAGCTTAGGTATATCATACAGGAATAGTATGAAGAGCTATTTTTCTGTTACCCTAAAACCAATGAGAAGATTCATACCCTTCTTTTGCATGGAGTAAATGTAAATGCATCTTAGCTTAGCACAAAGACTGGAAGAAACAGCAGTATTTCAGGGAAAAAATGGCTAATTCTTTGCTACTTTATATTTCTTTCTCTTATTCTCTTGTCTAGTTTTTTTTTCTTTATCAGCACTGCCGTCCTTTTTTTCTCAGGGTGGCCTAACATGAATAAGTTCACTGCAACCTCAATAAATACAACACCATGCATCCTTCGAGTCCTTTCTGTCCCTGCACAGCTGCAGCCAAAGTTTGAGCAGGAGGGAAAAATACATCCTATGATCAGTACCCAAGGTAAAGCAGCGGACGTCATAATTCTTTTTAAAATGCTGAATGATTGCTTTATGTTCTTGAGCCTTGAGCATGTCCTTTGCTTGATTTCTATGATCACAGGGACTATTTCTAGGCATCGTCTCTGGGCTTGAGCTGTGTTTTATTTTCCACTGGCGTTTGTTTGAAGTATCATCAAACATGACTCGCAGTCTGATGAGAGAAAACGCTGAAACCTGAGCTCACCTTCTGAAAAAATACTTTTTTTTATCTGCTCTAAATCTATTTCATTTTCAAAAGACAGATTTAAATATAGTTAATGCAATGTATGCAAATGAACTGTCCTGTCAGGTGCATAATTAGGTACAATTACAAGTTCCTGTCCAGTTCTCTGGAGTGCTACCAGCACCTGACATCAGAGATTTCCCAGAGAGGAATTCAGCTATGCAAACTGAGTGACCCTACATGATTAATTTGTTCACTGCTCTTAAGGCTTGTGTCAAAACTTTGTTGGAAACTTAGTCTAGGCTTTATTTCTTTCTGACCTTTGTTTTTTGTGTGTTTTTTTTTAAGCTAACCTCATACTTTTTAAAACAATTTCTATTAAATTACAGGTGTGCGTGGTCACAGGGAAAACATCTTTGCTAAGCCCAAATTCAGGAAATTGCAAGAAATTAATAACGTGCAACTTTAATTCTTTATTTCTTTGTGTACACATCAATCCTGAATCAGTTCACTGCATGGTCATAATTAGCCTTTACCCAATCTCCTCTACCTTCTAGCACCAGATGCAGTAGGCTGTTATCATGCAGTTTAATTAGACATAAAGAGCGACAAGGACTATGTAGACATCAACTACAGTTAAATAGCTGGTGGTATATGCTATAAGGTAGCAAATGTAGCTATGTACCCTGTGCTTTGCATTGTAAGCCAGTGCATTTTAGTCCAAACCATTTTTACTAGCCATCTAAACCTAAACAATAGTTTGCAAAAATGAAAGCAATAATTATGATGTAGTGTAATGAAAGTCCCAAAGGCAACTAGTAAACTCTATTTAGATACAATTTTCAACCATGTTACATTTGAGAATCGAGTGAATTTGCTACTGCCACCCTTCTTATTGCGACATCTATTAACTAGGCAGATACTGACTTAGTGGAGGCCACCTACTGATTGCTTTCAGAACTGCTTTCATTCTTCATGGCAGAAATTCAACAAGATGCTGGGAACATTCCTCAGAGATTTTTGAGTGAAGTGAAACATGAAATGCATTCCTCTTACTGTGAAAGTTTTCATTTAAATGTGTTTTTAAACAATAGTGATCACTAAACTAATTAACATGTGCTGTTATACACGTTTGCCAACTCTACCCACAATGCCACAGACTCACAATTGTGGCTGAGATACATTTGCCAGTTAAAGGCTTTGAGTGTCTTAATTACAATAGTTGGTGTATGATTTAAGGAAATTTTTATCAGGGCGAATGTGTTGACCTTCCACATGGAGGTGAGGACCTTTTTGCAGTGATGCCCAGCCAATGGAAATGATTTCATTCTCGCCCTGTAGTCCTCTACCCATTAAGTATAAGTAGCTTCTCCCAGTGAAACAGCCTCCAGGCGAAAGAGAGAAGCTCATTTGAACTTTGCTTTAAATAATGCTCACCTCATCATTAACTAAATGCTGCAAAGAAAGATGTGGAAATCAGGGTTGTGGGATGACCCGTTATCTTTAAAACATTAGTCTTCAGGTCCATTTAATACTCTTAGGATCGTTAATGGGAACTTGCCGCTGGAAAGTGTGCCCTAACTACTTCATTAGTCTTCTTTCCTTTTTTATTTGTTCCTAAACAAACATATTTTTAGTTAGTAATTTGCCTAATTGTGCATAAACAATCATTGTCCTGTCCCTTAGGAGGGTTGGACGCTGTTCAGTGTGTTTGAACAGTTATCGTTATGGCGTACCTCCAAAAAGAACTGCAGAATTATCCAATCAGTGCTGCCCCCCCCCAGTTCTATCCTTTTTTTAATATCCTTTTTCAAACGCCATGCACACGACATCGCTCCCATCTCTTCCTCTTACTCCCCAGTAACCATGATGTATTCACTGCCGCATTACTTGTTGTAAATAATCAGATTATCAACCAAAGATGGCCCCTGATAAACAGAGCCTATGTGCATGTTGGTGACTTGCTGCTTACGCAGTGCGTTATCATTTTAATGAAGATCTGTCACTGTGTCCTTTTTTTTAAAATTTTTTTTTTTTGCAAACTGCCTTTAATTTGCCACAACACTGCCACTGTGGCCAGTGAGAGGGTAATTGAATGAGATACAAATAATGAATTAATATAAATGCATTAAAAATATTCTTCTGTAGGGGGAAACACAGGCACACAAACTTTAACAGCTTGATTGTCGGGACTAATTTGATTGAAGGCAACCCGTGGCTTGTTGCAATTAATATCAACAGTCAAAACAACTTTCAGAGAACTATTTATTTAAAGATTTTTGCAGCTGTGTGCAAAGCCAGTGATGCACCGGATTAATCAGCCGTCACAGGCCCGCTATGCTAATGAGCAGCAAGCTGGATGAATAAAATTTTGACTTCAGTCATGTTCAAAAGTTTGGCCAGTGACAACTGAGAAAGGAAGGACATGCGATGGCTGGTGAAATGCTGGGATAGCATCGTAAATGAGTTGCGACAACTAATTAGCCGGTAATTATGCTGAAATAGATGTTTCACATTGTGTGTGTGTGTGTGTGTCGACACGACTTTCCATAGTGCAACAGAAGCCAGCAATTGACACATTTGTTATGATTTGATTTTGGCCACATCTCCATGTCATGACTGGAAACGCAGATAAAGAACAATATAAACCCTGTCAGTATAAATACTTTCATATTACATCGAATAATGTATTTCTGCTCACTGTGGTTTCATGCATTGATTTTGAAAGATAAGTCCTCCAAATGCTTATCTGGCTGTCACACATATTTTAATGTGAGGGGTTTGTTAGAAGTTAAAATTGCCTTGTTGTGTGCACTGCAGCCAAAGTGGCTATATCAGAGTCTGATGAAACTTTAATATAATGTTCTCCCTAATGTTTATTTTCTTATGCTTTCTACAATGCTTGTTTTCCATTCTTTTAAAAGAATAGTTCACATTTAAACATCCACGTCACTGAGTTCGCAGGTACTTCTGAAAACAATTAAATTATGCATAAAGTATTTTATTTATTATTAAGTAACCCAGACCATTAACACAAACTATAACCCGCCTCTTTATGAACTTAAGCTTTTGGTTCTTTGTCAATGTGTTATTGGGACAATTTCACAGTCTCATAATTTTGGATTTATGTTACATCAGACGCGGCTAGCTGTAAGCCATTAAGGATAATCATGTAGCTGCATTCAATAAATGTCAAAATATGTCAGTATTTGACAAAAAAAAAAATCAAAACACAACATTAAAAACATCCAAAGCTGAGCTGTTTTATCTTTTGTTTAGCAGGATTAACAGAAAGATGCTCATCATTCACTGATCATGTCGGTCCTGTGTTTTTCTCTTTGTTCTGTTGCTAAGAGATCAGATCTTCAGCTTTCTAAACACTAGCAAATGCATGTGACTTTTACTACAATAGTCTGAAGAGGGTACACAGCAGCAAGAAGATAATAAAATCTGGCCAGCCTGTGCCACAGTTAAAATCGTGGATGCAACGATTGAAAAACGAGTAAGAATTTTACCATGTCGCTGTAAGTTGTGTAGGTTCACTGACATAAGCATGGTTGTAATATGACAACGAACTGACGGCTGTTTCCAGTTTTATGGATAAAATAAAATAAAGACGTTTGATTTACGGAAAAGAGAGAGAGAGAAAAAACAGAGACTCACAAATAAAACACTTGAGATGGAGAGAGAGAAGAGAGAGCAGGGAGAGAAATACTGTGTTTTTGCAACATAAACCAAAACATTTAAGTTCCCAAATTATCATCCCAGTTTGCACTGCTGCTTCAATCTCAGAGCGTATTTTCTGCTTCTCTTCTTCTGCTTTTTTTTGTTGCTGTTTTCCAATATATTCAGAGTACAGCATGACAGGGTATGATATTGAGTCTATGTCTGCATGAGTGACTGTGCATATATACTGAGTGTGTGTGTGTGTGTGTGTGTGTGTGTGCGCATAGCTGACCTGTCAATGTGGCCACTTAGATAGTTGGAAAGAGGGTTGGGAACACAGAGGGGGAACAGTGAGTGAGTATTTGTATCTCAGGTGCACTGCAGGAAATGAAAAATGAAAATGAAAAAGAAAAAATCGAATGTGAGAAGCACTTGTCAGAGATGGTGGCTGCCATTTCTGACAAGAAATTAATAATATATTCTTGCAAATTTGCTATGTTATTCTGGATGGGAGGCTTGGACTAGTGTCCCGTCTGGTTTACTACAAAAGGGGTAGAATGCTGATTTCCGGAGAGAAATATATCTATCTATCTATCTTGCAGAATGTCTTGAAGGGCAGTTAACGATACACTGAACACACAGTGTATACAGTATGTGCTCAATACAAAACTGTAATCTGTTGAGACAGATGTGTAAATGCTCTTCTATGCTGGCAAAGAGAGCTCAGTACACATGTTAAAACAGCACACTGAAAGAAACACAGAGGGGAGTAGCATCTGAAGTCTAGATCTTTAATCCTGGCAGGGGTCATACACTTAAAGAGGAGAGCAAAAGAAAAACAAAACAAAACACTGAAACCAAGACCAAAAACAATCTGGCCACACCGCAATACATCCAGTGGATCTGGGCATGCAGACATGGTGAAGACGTCCTGCTCAGAATGGTGGAGAAAGGTGATTGAAGTGACTCTGAATGCGGCATGGTGGTTGGTGCCAGATAATGCACCATGTCACAAAACTCAAATCATCTCAAAGTGGTTTCTTGAACATAGCAAAGAGTTCACTGTGCTCAGGTGTTCTCCAGGGTCATCAGAACTCAATCCAGTACAGCGCTTTTAGGTTGTGGTGCAACAGGAGATTCACATCATGGATGTGTAGCTGACAAATCTGCAGCAGATCTGTAATGCTATCACGTCAATGTTTCCATGTTACCTTGTTGAGCCTGTGCCATGAAAAATTAAGCCAGTTCTGAAGACAAAAGGGAGTCCAGCTTAGTACTAGTAAAGCGTACTTAATAAAGTGCCTGGTAAGTGCATATAGAGATGTACTGGGCCACACATTTTAATCTTTGAATTCAGGTGTTTTCAGTGGCAATGCTACAGGTGCATAAAGTCAAACACACAACCGTGCAGTTTGTCTTTGCAAAAATTTGTGAAATAATGGGTTTTGACTTCACAGTATCATCTTGGAAATTATGTCCCTGTTTACACATATACTTTTTCCCTTAAAAACGTATACTTTCCCCTTCGTTTGCACCTTTCGTTTACACACAAACGGAGATGTCGCCTCTGAAAACGATTCTTTCTAAAAACTCCGGCAAAAGTGGAGATTTTGGAAAACGCCTTTTTGGCGTTGCAGTGTGGACTGCAAAAACGGAGGCTTTCGGAAACGATGACGCATTTTAGTCATGTGATGCAGTCATGTGACCAATTCAACTAAGATGGCGGACGGCATTGTACAGCAGTTGTTTTGTTTGCTCTCAATTTTGACAGCCCTATTAAAGATTAATATCAGTTTGTACACGCTCCAGATAGCTTTTCTTCAAAGAAGAGGGAATGTAAAGTAAATAAGTAAATAAACGGCAGACGGAAATGACGCAGGTCGAATCGTCTTTCACGCATGCGCAGTACAGGAACGTAAGCGTTTTCAGTGTGGATGAACAACTCTTCGGAAACGACTGAAAACGATAGTGTGGACGCGGAGCGTTTTTAAACGTAGGAAACGTAGGCTGAAACTAGTGATTTCCACATAATTATTTTTCACAGCTGTATATATCTAAATGTGTATAGAAAGCATATACTTTTTTAAACCTCATCCCATGTGTGCATCTATGTTTATTGCTCAGTGTGTGTGCAAGCCTCTACACTGCATGTGCCAATGTGGTCTGTATGAATGAATTGGAGAGCTCAGCTTGTGGACAGTATAGACAAAAAAACCCTGAAGTCTCGTGGAAGCTTAAAAACTGACATCACTGCCTTTGGCTGCACACATGCACATATCCCCCAGTAAACTCTTTTCTCCAACCTCTATAAATTATTCACCAAGCCTCGATTGACAGGACAGAGATCCTAATGAGAAAAATGTTGCAGGGAGACACTCAGCCGTGTCATTGCGTCCACATGAGCATGTGTAAAGCGTAAATAGGCACCATGTCTTTGCATATGTAGGGGGTGTGTGCTCAAATGTGTATGGAAAAATTAATTAGCACTGGACCTGCTGGACAAGAGAAATGATTAAAACTCTGTGTAATCAAGGCAGGGCAGGAAAGAAGAAATTCACCCAGTTCTTCCCCACTTCCTCAGATTTACTGATACATAACAGTGAGCAAACACATATTCTACCCTCTTCTTTCACCTTATGTGTGCTAACTTACATTTTTCCCCATGTCAAGAATGTGTCAGGGTACAGTATCTTTCATAGGAGAGTCACAGGAAAAAGGTATACGTTTATCTATAACTTGCAGACATTAGATGTGTATAGTGGGACTGTCGTAAAAATACACCTGTTTTCTAAAGCATTAAACTTATTTCGTTTGTATTCTAACCTCTTGGCTGCTAGCAGTCTTTCAGTGGGACACAGTAAAGCAAACAGACAGAAGAGCAGATGACACAGATACCTTGAAGTTTCTATCTCCCCTACCTGTCGAATTTCTCCTTCTCCTCCCAACAACCCCCACAACACCTCTCCCTGTCTCTCTCCCTCTCTGTTACCTTGGAGTCTGGCCGTCATGCTCCTGTGGCTCCACTCTAAAGGTTACGCTGTGTACCCACCGTCACTGCCTGTCACTCCCCCACCACCAGCAGCTACACACACACACACAAACACACACACACATACACAAACGCACACACTCCATCAGTTCCAAATGCTGTCAAAGAAATACTGTCCGTAGAATCACCAACGTATCTACAGTTTGCCTTTGGAGAGAGAACGTGGTGGCAAATAGAAATCTCCTCCTAACAGCTCCTAATAGCAGTGGCGATGAAGTAAGTTTGTTTATTAATGTCTGGTGCATATGTGACAGTCACACACAGAAAGGCAGAAGAAATGTATATGTTAAAAAGCGATTGTCGTTGTTTGTGTGGAGTCACTTCACTGCGGCATGTGGAATTGAAATGCTGCTCACTCAGAAATAAACAGGGTCCTCTGTCTCTCACAAAGACGAATCCGCTGCAAAATGAGAGGACTTATATTTCTAGATGTTCAGAAATTCCTCCACAGTTGGTGATGTAGTTGCTGCAGGAAAGGAATTTAACTACAAAATGACATTGGCACTCGGTAACCTTACTTTTATGCAAGAATATAATATATAGTGGCAACCATTTGAGTGGAGGCCCCTATTGCAAATCACACTTCGCACAGACTAAGAGCGCCAACATGGTTTCTTCAGGGGTCCGGTGCACAGCCTACAGACAGTTTTGTCAAAAGTCATCTACATATTTTATCCGCTTACTGCCACCAGGGGGCAGTATCACAGGCAAGCAGTCTGTGGCTTGCTTGTGCTGTTATAGCATATGAAGGTCTACATTGAAACAAAGTGTTAAAAACAATAAAAAGTAACTAAATAAAGCAGGTAAAAGTGTCCAGTAAAGCCACTAGCTATGCTTCTCATGCTTTACTTTTTGATTTTTGATGTGTCTTCACATTTCTCCTGTTTTCCAACCAATCACCATTCAGTCTGTGCATAGCGTCATCTACATTGAGCTACGTGCAGCTGTATTTTTGAAGGCCTGCACAGAAGCATGATTGCATAAGTTGAAAAGCCTTCTCTGTAGTCTCTGCGTAGGAACTTTATGGTACTCAAATGGACCCAACTGCTGTACCACAAATGAAGCATGACTTCAAACCAATGCAAGGACTTGCATTGGTTTGAATTGCATTTTTGATTTACTGCTGCAGAAAGAAATGCATTAACAATTATGACTCAAATATTAGCATCCTGTCTGTTAATTGCTTCAAAGAATAGTAGCTACATGTACATCACTTCTACATCTGCATGCATATAATATAAATGCACACAAAGACCATATGTACACTAGAATAGAGCTGTTTTAATTTGTTATTAGGCATTTAATGACGCTTTGAACTTTCACTGTAATTTTGCTGACCTCACACACCTGGCACACACACACTTTGAAGAGCTAAAATAGAAATCGCACATGCAGCTGCTTGCTGTGGTGTCTCAGTGAAGTTCTCTGTTGTTTAAACAATACAAATTGTTTATTCATATATATCTGTCTCTCCTAACTTTTCCTCTCATCATTCTACCCCCCTTCTGTCTCTCCTTCATTCCTCCTCTCTGTGGGCCATCCGTGGAGCGTTCAAGCGCTCTGGCGACATGCATCGCTGAGTTCTCAACATCTTGTCTCGTCACGGCAATTACACACACACACACTTGCACACTTACACACATTTAACATACTCAGTACACTCAAAACATATTTCAAAGAGTCTTTTATTTTGAGCGCTACAATATATTCTTGAAAGTCATAAGAAATAACATGTTTCGGGTGATTTATAATGAGAAAAACTGCTTGTATCTCAATTGGAGGCACCATTTTGATTCAAGAAAAGACAACTGCACACTGTCTCACACGCTAACGGGACATATAGAGAAATTCAGGAGTGAAATATGGAGGGAGTGAGCAGGTGGTCTGAGAGGTCAGGGCAGGGATCAGTCACTGACCCTCTCCACACTACTGCAAAAGGATAAGGGTTAATTAACAGCAGACTTTAATCGCCTCTGATGAATGATTCATAGCTTACTAGTCTATAACCAGTATTTAAAACACATGGACAGAGGCAGAGCCAGCATGAATTATTCAGGTCCAATGGTAGCCTACCCAACCCCAGATTTCACTCACACTGAGTGCAGACAGAGCTGAATTTCAGTCTGTGGGCATCTAGCTAGCATGTTGATAAAGAGTTTACAATCAGTGCACCACAGATTTGCACTGAATAATCTGACAAAATCCGAGAAAAAGGTTAATGTGATAATGATAAGGCAATGTCCTGAAATGAAGTTATTATTTTTCAAAAAAAAAAAAAGAAGAAAAGAGGCAACATAAGAAATGAAGAGAAATCTTAGAAGATGGCTGCAGAACAAAGATAGATGAACAGAAGGCGGGGGGGGAGGGGCTTAGATTTACTGTCTCGGCTGTGAATGCAGCAAATAATAAGTCACCAGCTAAGCAGTTTTGATATATTCTTAAAATCCATGGCTGTCTTGTCTTTGCTCTTTCAATACGTCATTCAATCCCTACCCCTTCATCCAGTCTTGCAATAAACTGGGTCACAGGAAGCTACAGGTATACAAAATATTATACAAAAAGGTATGGTGAAGTGCAGCAACAATTATGAAATTAGGTAAATTTGTAAATACAAAACCAGTCGAGTTTGATTCAGTACTTTACTGTTCACTGTTTTGTAGGCTAATCCTTTGTGGCTCATGAACTGTGGGGTGGGGACCACTAGTGAAGCACATAGCAACCTTAGGTAGGGAGTAGACAACTAGGGCAAAAACATAATGTGATACTAAGAGAATGAATATGAACAAACAAGAGTTAGCTGATGCTATGCATCTTCATTTCAGTAAAATTCTCAATCTGCATCTCCAACCTGTCAGACATTATGGGGTAAGGGGCATCTTACAGCCTTGTAAAACTTTACATTATGTCATTTTTTTTAAACAAACATTAAGCCAGATATATATGTGTAAAAAAACTAAACAAACTTTTACTATTTCCACTGGAATTAAGATAGTAAGTAGCACAAATTGCACTTGATTAACTGATCAAAATCAAACATGTCTGTGAAAGCTTTGTGAGTTTGCTGGTTTGGTGCATTATGTGCAGGTACAGTATTTGTTAACACAATGCCAAGGAGGAGAGATATAAGCAGTTACCTTAGAGAAGCAACTGTTGCTCCTTCTCTAAGGTCTGTGAAGGGTTAAACAATTTGGCATCATTCGGCAGCAAGAAAGATACCTCATAAGTGCAAAACATTCAAGACAGATGCCGATCTTTCCCGGAGTGAACGTTCCAGCAAATTCACCCCAAAGTCAGACTGTGCAATGTTCAGAGAAACTGCAAAAATCCAAGAGCTACATTTCAGACTCTACATTCCTCAGTTAGCATGTTAAATGTTAAAGTTCATAACTATACAAATAGAAAAAGACTGGAAAAGTATGGCTTGTTTGGAAGGTATAAAGCTGTTTCTCTTTAAAAAGAATATTGGCAACATGGCTTGGTCTTGCAAAGTTGCATCACAACAAACCACAAGACTTCTGGAGCAATGTTGCTTGGAGTGACAAGACCAGAGTGGGGATGTTTGGCAAAAACCAAGCAGTATATTGGCACAAACACCTCATACCAACTGTTAAACACAGAAAGGGAGGGGTGATGATTTGAGCACCTTGTGGTCATTGAGTCAACTATGAACTCCTCTGTAAACCCAAGTAATCTAGAATCAAGTGTGAGGCCATCTGTCCGACAGCTAAAGCTTGACCATAACTGGGTCATGCAACAGGACAATGGTCCTAAACACAGCAGCAAATCTACAATAGAATGGCTGAAAAAGAAAAGTATCAAGGTGTTGCAATGGTCTACTCAGTCAACGTGTGTGAAATGTTGTGACCTTAAGAGAGCTGTGCATAATGATGAACTGAAACAATGTTGTGAAGTGGATGATATGAGAGACGTAACAAAAACATAAAGAAAAATAAGAAAATAATAATAATCCTAATAAATAACATGTTCAAAAAGGAGTAGGAAGAGGCATAAGCTATTTTTAATTATACCCCTAATAATAATCACTTTTACTTCCTCTTTATAGCCTTTTTGCCTCAAATATTTATTTATGATTGCAATATATATTGGTTTCATGAACCCAGTAACAGTTTGTGACATAACTGGAGAAACAACAATAAAGTGCCAGATTACCACCAACAACTGAGAAATATCCTAAAGTATTAATTATTGTGGACAGAGTTCTTTAAAAAAAATTGGTCATATAAGTTTTTCTTTTTCTGAGAATACTTTAAAATTAAGAAATATACTTCAACTAAATCTCTCCGTATTCTTCTCAGTGTGATTTCAAGTTGAACCTAGAACCACTTAGATTTTGTCTAAGTGGTTCTTTAATCATCGTTAATAATCTGTAAAAGAACTGCAACTCTAAACATTTTACTCTGCATATGTTACCACTGTTCTTTGTGAGTTCAAATCAAATGGAAATGTTTAACTTTGAAATTGGAACACTACATTTTTTTTCTGTGCATAGCTTTACGGCTGTCTTGTTAGTTCAGTTTTATTATTCAAGTTCAAGCCAAGCTCAATCAAACATATCTTTAAACAATCCAAGGCCTCATGACCACATGCTGCATTTTCATTATTTAATATGGGAAGAAAAAGAACGTAAAACACGATATTTTGACTTAACAAGCTGCTGGCGTATGCCCTGGAGGTACTTACTAACAATGTGTCTGGAAAGCTGAAGTGAAAAAGCTGTGCATACGAAACACAAGAAATGATGCTGCATCTGAACCACACATATGCACACACATATAAGTTGATGACTTATAGGGGGCAGGTATACAAGCGGCTTGTTAATCAGGTGTCCAGAATGAGTGGAAAACACAAAGACAAAGACACTGATTAGGAGAGAAGAGAGGCATAACAGAATAAAAACACTTATTCAATGCACTTTTAAATTGTGAAGATAGGGGTTAATGCTGCAGAGGGAGGAAGGCTTCTCTGGACTTTGTACATCTGATTTAGAACTAAGATTAGACTAGAGAGGCTAGTTGCCCTTCTAGACACGATATGTGCTAATGGGGACACAAATGCACTCCTCTCTTTTTCTTTTCTTTTCTCACAATGATTTCTTTTTATGACACATCTCATTTCTCCTTTTGGCTTTTGGTTTTATTCTCCTGTGCCCCCACATCCTTGTTTGTCAGGATTGCAGTGTCTTTAGGGGTTTTTTTTCTTTCTCAAAAGCCAAGTGTGTATTCAGAAATGAAGCAGTGACATCTGTTTGTCCGGGTTCATAATTCAGTATGTCAATCAGTCCATTAAAAATGTCTCACTAAAGCCCCGTCTACAGTAAAATGCACTATTAGACAGCTAATAAAAATATGTGAAGACTCATTAGCATCAACTGAAAAGATCAATAACCCATTGTGAACTCTAAGGAGGCATTCACTCCCAAAGTTTTGACATGAAAAAAGCACAATTAGGCTCCTCTTCTTTTTAAGAAAATCTGAATCCCCAAAGCCACAGCAGTGCCCATTTGCTGCACAAGTTTTTCTCTACATCTGACAGAGAAAAATGAAGAGTTTTGGTTTACCTACCCAGTCAAGCACAGCCTAAATGAAATGTCATTATAACCACAAGATAAAAACAAATGAGGCCAGCGCTACTGTGGTGTGAGGAAAGATCAAGAACAAGAGAGTACTGGAGGTAAAGCTTGAAATGAGGGAGAATGGGTGAGACTGTGTAGGAAGAAAACAGAAATAGTGTGGGGTGGAGGGTAATGGTGGTGGAGGTGAGGGGGGATTTGTTACAGTAATTGTGTCCAGAGCACTTGTTTACCCAGCAGCGAAGACAGGTAGAGGCATTAGATGAAGGACACAGATGGATACATCACTGTGAGAGAGACAGATTATGGGATGGATGGCTTTTCAGTTAGACTGCACATTTACACCAAAAGAAGGAAGATGGATGACCATTTAGCTTTAGTGTACGGTGCTGATTCTTATTTAGACTTTTAAGTCTACATAAAATAATGTCCAGCCTAATGAAATATACAGAATCAGATATTGTTGGAATAAAGTCATGCAGTGTCCTAAACATAAAATTTACAACTGAGCAAAGCAGCAAGAATCCAGGAAAGACCATGTGTGGAAACAAAGAAAAGGGGAACAGTACAATACAACCCCACCCCCCCCAAAAAACCCTGAGGCAAGACAGAGGCTATAAATACACAGAAGGTAATGAGGGAGGTGAAAACAGGAAAGAAACTAAACACAGCTGAAAACAATCGAGATAATGAGGCATAAAACTAGACATAAAACTAAACCACTAACTAAAAAAGTAAAACAGGAAGTGAAACATAACTAAAACTAACTCACTGAAAAAAAGGGGGGTGGGGGGGAGACAAAAGAGTCTGTGCAGGGGCATGAAGGTGGGAAGAGTTCAGGGGCTGGAGGAGACAGGCCAGGGCCAACCTGGGGGAAAGCAGAGTTAAGGGAGAGTTCATCGGACGGGCCAGAATACGGAAGACAACTAACTTGAAGTAAAACAGGAAGTGAATCAAAACTAAAAGTGATGCACTGAACACAGGTGAGCTTTACAGAAGGAAAAACACAAGATGATAAATGAAGGAAACCAGTATATTTAATAAATACATATCAAACCATCAAACAAATCAAATAAATGCAAACAAATACAAAGACTTCAAAATAAAGAGCTAAAGAAAGGAGCTTAAGAACTAAACTAGAATAAAAAACTTTACAGACATAAACTAAGAGCTAATCCAGCAGTCAGCCTAAATGACAGAATGACATATACAGGAGAGGAGTATTAAATCAAATACAAGAAACCAAATAGTAACTAGGAGTAAAAAAGTAACAAGAACCTTGTTGAAGTATAAATGGTACCAAATGTAAAGAATAAAACTCTACAATGGTCAAAACCTTTATGACAATATTTAGTTTGATTTTGTCTGATTTTAGATCTGGTAGGAGTGAATTAACCAATCAGTTCACTTTCAAATTCATATTTTATGTGAAATAAATGCATAATTCCATAATTAATCTTTTGAAATTCAATCTCCAGGATAATTTTTAATATTCCTAGACAGTTTTAAAATTTAAACCCTGTAAAAGGAGCCTAAATTTGCAGTTGATGTGGGTGATGACCCCTTCCACGCTCCCTATTTTCCTCTTACTTTCCCCTGGTTTTGTATTGGAATCGGCTAATTGTTACTTAAAAGGACGTGTTACTAACCCTCTCTTCTCTCCAGCAGGCACATGTTTGCTCTTGATTTTGTTTACTTTTTGTTTAACCTCATTTCTCGCAGACATCTCCACTTTACTTGCGATACCACAATATGATATAGCCATTCAGCTTTTTAGTCAGCTTAATTTAATTCAGCTTTAGGTTATTTAACCTCCATTATCTGTGTGGTCTCCTTGTTTTGTGGGAATTCTTGACAATGTCTCAAACCTATATAGGCAAAAATAAAAGCTCAACAATAGTCCATAAAAGAATGATCATTATATTGTAGCATTAAATAAATCCAAATTTAAAAAGTTACCTTGGTTTTAATAATGCTGTCTGGCAGTTTACTATACTACATTCAGTTATAATGATACACAATCAACATGGACAGGACCCTGATCTTTAACATGGTGTTGGCGCCCATGCACTCATACTTGAGGGGTGATTGTAATGTAAACCATAATACCCAAAATCCATCCATGCATTCATCTTCTTCATAAATAATACAGACAAATATATGTAACATCCTTTAACTCATTTTAAAAAATCAAAAAGTGAAACTTTTAGTTTGTTTTGCAGCTGCTGTAGTGGATGTTGTGAAATATCTGTGCGTAGAGGTGGGCAGATCGATGCAAATATCGATACTATCGATGCCAACACTGGTATCAGATCGACACTAGCCTGATAGGATTGAAACTTTGTTTCTATCCTCTAAATTCAGCATGTCGCCCCCTGAATTGTGTTAAATAAATCAAAAAGAAAAAAAAAAAGAAAAAAAATACACCTCAAATCTGCACTATAAAAAATGTCAGTGTTGACTGATAGTGTTGAGTGTCACGTTAATTTTTTTTAATGACCTATAGAACATTCAAACAACAGAAGCTGACCCAAAGTGCTTTAAGTACAGGCACATTTATATTCCAGGTCTCCAAATAACAAAAAAGGTCTCAAAATACATGAAAAGCTGAAAAGTGTTTTATTGTGTTAACTCATTATTTTGGAAAGTAAAAATCACAGTGATTTAGTGGTCATTAAAATGTGTTTAGAATTTACAAATTGATAATAAGATAAGATAAGATAAGATAAGATAAGATAAGATAAGATAGACTTTATTAATCTCACGAATGAGAAACTCGGTGTTGCAACAGCTCAAGTTACAGGTAGGTACAAAGGGGGTAGAAAAAGGTGCACAATCTTCAAGAGTAGGCACAATATACAATATAAAATACCATAATTATAATAAAAGATAAAATATTAAGTGTCAGGAAGACACGAAGTACAAGGTAAAAGTGCAAGCACTATTTCAAGTGCAAGTAGTACTTCAAGTGCAAGTACTACTTCACTTTGTTGTACAGCCTGACTGCAGTGGGGATGAAGGAGCTGCGGTAGCACTCCTTCCTGCACGGAGGGAGTCTCAGTCTCTGACTAAAGGAGCTACTCAAGTCCTCTATAGTCTGATGCAGTGGGTGAGAGGGATTGTCCATGATAGATGTTAGCTTGGCTAGCACCCTCCTCTCCCCCACCTCCTCCACAGTGTCCAGTGGGCAGCCCACGACAGAGCTGGCCCTCCTAACCAGTTTGTTAAGTCTCTTCCTATCCCTCTCCGTGCTGCTCGGGGCCCAGCAGACCACAGCGTAGAGGATAGCCGAGGCTACCACAGAGTCATAGAAGGTCCTGAGCAGAGGCCTGCTCACTCCAAATGAGCTGAGTCTCCTCAGGAGGTGGAGGCGGCTCTGGCCCTTCTTGTAGACAGCGTCCAGGTGATTAGTCCAGTTCAGTTTATTGTTCAGGTGAACACCCAGGTACCTAAAACTGTCCACGACCTCAATGTCCTGTCCCTGGATGTTCACCGGTGTGTGGGGAGGTGCTCCCCTCCTGAAGTCGATCACCAGTTCCTTGGTCTTACTGGTGTTCAAGCACAGGTGGTTGTGCTCACACCAGTCCACAAAGTCTCTGATGGCTGACAGGTACTCCAGCTCACCCTCCTCAGACATACAGCCAACGATAGCCGAGTCATCGGAGAACTTCTGGA
>VVHJ01048042.1:0-11885 GCA_015107715.1 Tylochromis polylepis | reverse complement strand
ACGTGGTGTTGGTGGATGGAGTGAGACATGATGTCCCAGATGTGCTCAATTGGATTCAGGTCTGGGGAACGGGCATAGCATCAATGCCTTCGTCTTGCAGGAACTGCTGACACACTCCAGCCACATGAGGTCTAGCATTGTCTTGCATTAGGAGGAACCCAGGGCCAACCGCAGCAGCATATGGTCTCACAAGGAGTCTGAGGATCATCTGGGTACCTAATGGCAGTCAGGCTACCTCCGGTGAGCACATGGAGGGCTGTGCTTTTTTTTTTGTTTTTTTTTTTGAGCAGTGTATTATATAATTCATAAACATTTCTGCTTTGTCCAGACCCGAGCTCATTTCCAACGGACTGAGGAAAAATGGAAAACTTATTTTATCTGATGAATCGCATTCAGACATTTTTCATCGAAATCACAGATGTCGCATGCTTCAGGCTAAAGAGCATTTGGTTTGTTATGCATCTATGATTACATGGGTGTGGAAAAGGGCACATGCCATTGGTAACTTGTATCTGTAAAGGCACCACTTGATACAAGCTTTAGAGCGACATAGCCAGCCATCCAGATGTGTTTTTATTGTTTTTAGAAAAGGTCTTGCTTGTTTCTTCTTACTGTTTTCTCTCCGTTGCAGTAATTATACAAAACCCATTTACTGCTGCTACTAAATAATAATATTGGTATGCAAACATTCAACTGTCCATACATTTTATCAACCCCAATCAAAACTTTTTTTTTTTTTGGTAGACGTGTATTCAATTTATACACGGTTCAAAAGTCATAAACATCATTATAACTTTCTTTAATCTCTAAAATTATTGTAGACAAGTTTAATAATGTTACTCGACTGAACTTAACTGGAAGTAAGGGAAAGTTCAATCTACACTACAGGGTCTAATATAAAGTATAGAGAGCATGTGCTGTTAGGTCGATAAGGTTTTAATTCAACAGGGTTTAAAAAGAAATTGCATTAACTTACTCAAGGGTTTACACAGGGCTCCATAATGTTTAGATTTAAACATTTGTTTCACATTAGCACGTGAAAGATCCCTGGGCAAGACCAAAATCCGTACAAATCAGCTATGCAGGGCTATCTGCTGTGTTGACCCCTTGTAAGTTAGCAGCTGAAAGAAGCTTCAGAGACTCAAAATCGATTGGAGAAACTAGCATAATTTTAAATGAAAGGATTTCATTCATGTTCTTCTTATACTTGGATGAAAATCCTTTGCATTTAATGACTGCCTTAAATAGAGAACCCCCAGAGGCAGCGTTTCCTCCTTTGAGAAGCTCTGCTAAGCCTTTACTGCAGTCACCTTCAGCTGCTGCTTGTTTGTGGGTCGCTCTGAAATTTGTCTCCAGTAACTGAAAAGCGTATGTCGATATATAAAAATTAACTATAATTCAATTCAATTCAATTTTATTTATATAGCGCCAAATCACAACAACAGTCGCCTCAAGGCGCTTTATAATGTACAGTAGATCGTACAATTATAGATACATTATATTGTAATTATATTGGTGTATCTAAATTGCCCACAGGTGTGAACGTGAATGGCTGTCTGCCGTTCTGTGTTAGCCCAGCGACAGACTGGCGACCTGTCCAGGGTGTAGCCCGCCTCTCGCGCTTTGGTAGCTGGGATAGGCTCCAGCCCCAACCCGGCGACCCTGATGAGGATAAGCGAAGAGTACGGATGGATGGAAGTCGAAAATTTTAGTTGTCATCTCAAGTTTTGAGTTATTTTCTCAGAAGTTTCAGTTAGTAAGTCGATCATTTTTATTTATTTTCCGGTGATTATTGAAGTTGAAAGTCAGTTTAGATAATGTTTACATAACATTAGTGCCCCGAAGTAGAAGAAGAAGCGAGCAGCCCCGGTTGCATTCCTGTTTCTATGGGAACATCGCGTCAACGTAACTTCCTGTTTGAGCCTGCTCGGTGGCGGGAGATTCCAGCATGGCGGTGCAGCCGAAACAGAACCTGTCCATGGACAGCGCAGCCGAGCACGGCTTTCTAAACTTTATTTTCTCCATGCCGGAAAAGCCAGACACCACATTCCGGATATTTGATCGTAACGATTACTACACGGTTCACGGGAAGGACGCCATATTCGCAGCGAAGGAGGTTTTCAAGACGAACGGGGTCATCAAGTATTTGGGCTCAGGTAACTAGCTTAGCTGTACGCTAAGCTAACTTAGTTGGCGCTTTTAAACGAGTAAGGGGAAGGAGGTATAGCCTTTACTGTTAAGCTAACCTAGTTTGTGTGAACACCGTGTATTCAGAGGTTTGACAGGTTATAGCTAAGCTGCAGTCCTAGCAGGTACTGTACATTCAGAAGCACTGTCATGGTTAATTAAATGTTGGACAGTGTGTTTTTGTGGGACATGCTGAGAGGCTATGGAGAGATCCTCTTACACTTAAGTGTTTTAATTTATTGTCTCAGGGGCTTTTAAGCGGTTAACTGCTGCTGTTCATTTGTTTAAATGGAGATTCGTCCTAGAGGTACAAATTTCCTGTGAGGTCACTGACAGAAAAACATGAAGAACAAAAACAGTTTCCCCCCAGTTTCACCCATTTAGTAGACGTTTTAGTCGTTATAGCTAGCTGCATTTCCTTTCTTCTGCGGTAGTTTTCAGCGCACAACACAAATCTGCATGACTTGCGACGTTGTTTTGTCTCAAAATTTTACACTAGGACAAATGATTGAATTTAAATACCTTGGGTCAGTCGTGCAGAACAGTGAACAGAAGTGAAGAAGACGGCACCGGCAGGGTGGAGCAGGTGGAGACGAGTTTCAGGGGTCATTTGGGATTTGTGGGTTTGAGACAGTGACATTGACAAAAACACAAGAGGGGGAACTGAAGATGTTAAGATTTTAAGTGGGAGTGATGAGCAGGATCAGAAATGGTTATATTAGAGGGTTGAGCATTTTGGAGAGGATTTGGATGTGTGCAGAGGAGGGATAATGGATATATTGGAACTGCCAGGCAGAAGGAAAAGAGGAAGACCACACAGATTTATGGACATAGTGAAGGAGATACAGAGCAGGATACTGGGGAGAGGGTGAGATGGAGGCAGATGATCCACTAAATAAAAAAGGGCCACCTGGTCACATTAGATACTTCTGCACTGAAACCACAAGCACACTGTGCCATGAGAAGGACGCATTACATGAACTTAAAATGTTCTTCTTGGTCAACAGGGAGTCGCAAGCTGGAGAGTGTGGTCCTGAGCAAGCTAAACTTTGAGGCCTTTGTAAAAGATTTGCTGTTGGTGAGGCAGTACAGAGTGGAGGTGTACAGGAACCACAGCAAGAGCAGCAAGGAGCACGACTGGAAGATCGAGTACAAGGTACTGTGCTGGCTATTGAGACATATCAGGGTGGTTTCTGCTTGTTTAAAAATGACTAATGACTAGTGTCTAAATGCAGGCCTCTCCAGGAAATTTGACTCAGTTTGAGGAGATCCTTTTTGGTGGTGGAAGTGGCACAGAGGGCTGTGCAGGTGTTGTAGCCGTGCGTCTTGCAACGGGAGCAGATGGACAGCGTGTGGTTGGGGTCGGGTATGTGGATGCAGCCCAGAGGCTGATGGGAGTGTGCGAGTTTCCAGACAATGAGATATTCTCCAACTTGGAATCCCTGCTTGTCCAAATCAGTCCCAAAGAGTGTCTCCTAGCCCAGGGGGAAGCTAACGCTGATGGGAGTAAACTGCGTGAGGTACGTGGGCACGGTAATTACTAAACTAGCGAGGTGTGTCACTGCATGTTAAATAAATCAGTATAAATATTAGTCTTGCCTAATGGCAAATCTGTAACGAGTCTTTCTTTTCTTTAACCCAGGCCTGACTTTTTTATTTATTTATTTATTTTTATATATAACAATCTGGCAGCATAAGCAGAGATTGTGATGCAAGTATATTGTTATTTTTGTATGTCTGTGTAGGTGGTGCAGCGTGGCGGCATGCTTGTCTCTGACAGGAAGAGAGCTGAGTTCAACAGCAAGGACATGGTCCAGGATCTCAACCGGCTGCTGAGAGCAAAGAGAGGGGAGACTGTGGCGAGCAACACCCTACCTGAGCTGGACAAACAGGTGAGCAACAGGAAAAGCAAACATTTTTATAAAAGGTGGTTTGTTCTGTGGACTCCGGATTCTGCATATCCAGATTTTGGTGACACTCAGTGTCTGATCTCTGACAGTATCAAGCTGTCCCATTTAGTTAATATGATGACCACAGATAATTTTATATCTGCTTAGTATGAACTCGAGAGGTGAAACATCAACGGTGAGAGTGCTAACATGTGAAAAACGTTTGTCTTTTCCAACAACATTTAAAACTAGGCATTATTGGGATCATTAACTGTATTGATAAAATCCCAGTCATAACCATCTTTTGAGCAAGAAAGCTTCAGAGCCAGGTCTCCCCCAGCTTTTCTTTTTAAGCGCAGTGGTCCAGCCTGCAGCCAAAGTTGACCCCCACTGTTGTTCGAAACATTTTGTGCAAACCAAAATTTGAAGGTGCATCTACATCCATATCAACAGAAGATATCAACTAAATCCCCTGTGATGATGTCAGTTCTTTTGAGTGTATGTTCAGATGAAGACACTTTGAGGATTGTTTTTCCTTTGCGCTGAGCACCATTAACATCCATCAGACACTTCCACATGTCAGACAAACAAATGGTGTAATCTCTCTGATGGTTTTAGTTGACACCATGTTGGCATTGAATAACTCCTCCCAACTAAATGACACACTCAGGCTGGAGGCCATGTATATGAAGAGGTCACTATGTGGGAAGTGTGACCATAGTGTCCCTTGTGTGGTGTCATTGTCAGGTGGCAATGTCATGTTTGGCTGCAGTGGTGCGTTTCCTCGAACTGCTCTCGGATGAGTCCAACTTCAACTCCTTCAGCCTGACCACTCTGGACCTGGATCAGTACATGAGGCTGGACAACGCTGCCGTCAGGGCTCTTAATCTCTTCCAGGTAAGTGACCGGTGTCAACGCCTCAGTTTTCATCTTGATAAAAGCACCAGAATAACTGAAGCATTCTTTTCCTGGCTCTTGGTGGTTGCATGCTCTGTAGGCGCTGTGGTTCTTGAGCTTTTCAGATTTCTCTTGTTGTGCTAGAAAAACAAAAAGATGTGATTTGGAGAATTCGAAAGCATGAATTTGGGAGTGACCAGCAAGTATTATACAAAACCAGCAACGCTTTCAAGTTCGCGTAGCTGTGACATGTTGAATTTTATTGACTGAGCCTGTTTTTTGTTTTTATGTAGGTAATACGTATGACTATGCTAAAAATATTCTGAATGTGTCTGTGCGTCACTTGTAACTCATCTGTTATACTCATGATTAACATGCAAATTGTATACTTCAGGGTTCACCTGACGACACCACTGGAGCGCACTCATTGGCCGGTTTGTTGAACAAGTGCCGTACACCGCAGGGTCAGCGGTTGGTCAACCAGTGGATCAAACAGCCCCTCATGGACAAAACTAAAATAGAGGAGAGGTAATACAGTAATGAGAGATGGAAGGTTTCTGTACTTACAACAAATCCAACTTAGCAATATGCCAGATCTGTAGGCGATAAGACCTCCTAGTCAAACATCCCCAGCATAACAGTCATTATTCCTTTAAAGGGGGCATTTAAGGGAATAGAAGTATGATATCACACTCTGGGGTATTATGAATCAGCCCTCATGTTTTTATAATTTGACAGGAAAATGGGAAATGGATGCAGAAAATTTCCGATACGTGCACATACATGGAAATTCTGAACTGAACTCCTTTTAGGCAAGCTTTCTTGTAATTTCTTTAAGTGGTCTTCAGGATTAGTTCTCCAGGCTTCCTCGAGGACATTCAGAGGTCTTCTTTGGATGTTGGCTGCCTTTTGTTCAGTTCTGTCAAGATGATCCCACACTGCTTCAATAATGCTTGAGGTCCAAGCTCCGGGGGAGGCCAGTCCATGACTGATGGTGTTCCACTGTTTTTTGTTTTTTTTTAAATTTTTTTATCCAGGATTGGTTTTACTGCACTAGTGTGTTTGGGAATCCTTGTCTTATTGCAAAATGAAGCTAATCAGACACTTTCTAGAAGGTACTGCATGACGGATCAAAATCTGACTTCTCTTTCGTCACGATTCCATCAATTTTGACGCAATCCCCGACACCACCGGCTGAAATGCAGCCGGAAACCATGACAGAGCCTCCACCATGTTTTATAAAGGGCTGTAGACACTCAGTGTTGTACTCAGACATATTTATGATTTTAACGAAAAATGTCAAAATTTTGTTGCCTCTGATCTTTAGTCCAGTCGCTGACGGCCACCCTTCCACTGAGACCATTTCTGATGAGGCTTTGGTGAACATTAGATGACTCAACTGAAGGTCCAGATCCATCTCTCAGATCATGTGTCAGGTCTTGCTGGATTTTTCCCCCCCAATTTCTTAAGGACATGACTTTCAGATGCTGTCCATCTGCTGGAGATTGTTTTCTTTTTTAAAAAATTAATTAATTTTTTGTGACAGGTAGCTAATAACAAAGTGCATAAAGATACAATTTAAAATAAAATTTTTGCAAAGTTGTCTGTTACGTGTAAAGTTAACTCTGGTTCTTCCCTTGTGATTGAATGATCCATAGGCTGGCATTAAGTGGCTTAACAAACAAAATGAAAAGAGTTCCTCTAAAAATGACACAAATACTGTCCAAAGAGAATCTTTGAAAGTCCTTCGGAAAGCCAGAAAACTGATGCTGAAGACCACTATAAAAAAAACTCAAATCTGGCTCCTTGGAAGCAAGATGTAAAGAACTGAAGGAAGACCTAACAACCACTGCATACAGGACTGAGGATTTTGATATTTTTGTGTAGGCTTGACCTGGTGGAAAGTTTTGTGTGCGACTCTGAGCTGAGGCAGACCTGTCAGGACGATTTGCTGCGGCGGTTTCCCGATCTTCATCGACTGGCCAAGAAGTTTCACCGTCACACGGCAACGCTGCAGGACTGTTACCGCGTCTACCAGGCTGTGAGCCAAATACCGACTCTTATCACTGCTCTGGAGAGATACTCTGGTACGCTGCTGCTGATACACTGTCTTGTTTGCTTCATATAGCTGATTTGATAGTTTCTTAATTATTATTATTATTATTTTGAGTCCAAAGATCGTTGTTGCTTTATCGTGCTGAATATGTGTGAACAAGGGATGTTATTTTTCATGGGACTGTTGACGTATTGAATCAGAGGAATTTAAAACTGAGATCTGGTCTGCTTCAAATCAATCTTGGCTAAATTTTGGCTAATACTTTTGTTTGTGTTACAGGTAGCTATGAAGTTCTGCTAAATGCAGTGTTCCTCTCACCTCTCAGAGACCTGCAGACTGACTTCACTAAGTACCAAGAGATGATTGAAACCACGCTGGACATGAACCAGGTCTCTTCATTTGCATTTGTTTGAAAGTATTTTGTCCTCTGTTTGCACACAGTCTGTTGTGTTTTTTACTTATTTCTTGTTTCATGTAGATTGACCACCATGAGTACCTGGTGAAGGCGTCCTTTGATCCAGTGCTGAGTGAACTGAGAGAAAAGATGGATGTGCTGGAAAAAAGCATGCAGGCCGTGCTGAACAGTGCAGCCAGAGAGCTAGGTGATTACAGTGCATACAGTATATGCATAATATGAAACGATAACCTTGACATTATTAACTAGTAATATACAAAGTATCTGTTCTTAGAGGTAACTTGTGACAGATTATAAAATAATTTTTCACTATGTGGTTTGCTGCAATAAAAGCATGCCATGAATTGTTGTTTTCTTAGTTTTTAATTTAAATTTTGAGGAGATTCTGCCAAACTGCTTCTTGAGGGTGATGCTGATGTCTGTGTTGGCCTACAAGAAAACAAAAACGGGTAGGTTCTTTAATACTCAGGCCAGCCTCTGGATATTTATGGTAATGAGCTGCTGAACAGGTGTACCCAATATAGTGGCTAGTGACTGTGTGTCCTAACTAACCTGGTGCCGCAGCGACCCATATGAAAGGCAGATGACGGACGTCTAAAGGGAGGTTTCCACTTTGGCTTGTATGCTTGAACAGATCGTCGTAACTTTGTGTTTCAGGTCTGGAGGCGGGTAAAACCGTGAAGCTGGAGTCAAACGCCGTGCTGGGCTTTTACCTGAGAGTCACATGCAAGGAGGAAAAGAGTCTGAGGAACAACAAGAAATTCACCACGCTGGATGTGCAGAAGAATGGCGTGCGCTTTACCAACAGGTGTGTCTCACTGCGCCTCGCCTCTAATGTCAGCATCACGCAACGCTGCTTTTTTTTTTTTTTTTCCTTTTTGCCATCTGACGGATCACACTGATGAATGTTCGCTTGCAGCAAGCTGAGCTCTCTGAACGAGGAGTATACCAAAAGCAGGGAGGAGTATGAGGAAGCCCAGAACGCCATCGTCAAAGAGATCATCAACATTGCCTCAGGTGAGGAATCTCATCACATGCTGCTCACTGTCTTATTAGCGTGGCATCGATTTGAGCAGCAGAGGAAATGATCATATCCAGGTTATGTGAAAACTGGAAATTTCATAATTGCATGAAAGTTGCTTTGAGACATTCTGTTAATTGATTTCGTTCACATTTTCTGTAAAGGTCAGTAAAATCGACAGCGCTTTGAATTTTTGCATAGAAGTCGAAGAACTGGTGATGTTGCTGTGGCCTTTTATCAAATACAAAATCAGTTTTGAAGTCTGCACATGATGAGATGGTTCATTTCAGGCTCTAAATGTTTTAAACCATCAGGTTACGTGGATCCTCTCCAGACACTGAGTGACGTGATAGCGCAGCTGGACGCGGTGGCGAGTTTTGCCGTCGCGTCTGTGTCTGCTCCTGTGCCGTTCGTTCGGCCTCGGCTCTTAGACGATGGATGCAGGCGCATGGAGCTGCTGCAGGCCAGACATCCCTGCATGGAGACAGATGCAGACACTGCGTTCATACCTAATGACATTAGCTTTGTCCAGGGAGACAAGAGCTTCTACATCATAACAGGTGAAAAATAAGCACAGATTAAGTCAAGGGTGGAATTAAAACGGTGTCTTTCCAGAAGCAAAGTCTTCCATGTGGGCTCTCTGGCTGTCATTGATGATGAGATCTATCATTGTAAAAATCAGCCCTGTGTTGTAATAAACGCAGCTTTTATTAAGTGTTGGAAGATTTTGTGCCTCGGTAATCATTACACGTATTCCACACCTCTGCAGGACCAAATATGGGTGGCAAGTCCACCTTTATCCGGCAGGTGGGTGTGATCGCACTGATGGCTCAGATTGGTTGCTTTGTGCCATGCGAGAAGGCGGAGCTTAGCATGATTGACAGCATCCTGGCCAGGGTGGGTGCAGGAGACAGCCAGGTGAAAGGAGTTTCCACCTTTATGTCCGAGATGCTGGAGACGGCCGCCATTCTGCGGTAAGAACAGACGAGCTTTGTTAACAGTTGTACGAATAACTGATGAGCAGATACGTGAAGGTTTTCTCGTCGTCTGTGTCGTTATTGCAGTTCGGCCACAGAGAAGTCGCTCATCATAATCGACGAGCTCGGCAGAGGCACGTCCACTTACGACGGCTTCGGTCTGGCCTGGGCCATCAGCGAGCACATCGCCTCCAAAGTCAGCTGCTTCTGCCTGTTCGCCACCCACTTCCACGAGCTGACGGCGCTGGCAGCTCAGCAGCCCACCGTCCACAACCTGCACGTCACAGCCCTGACGTCGCACAACACGCTCACGATGCTGTACAGAGTCAAGCCAGGTCAGCACTCGGCGCGTGGTTTCACTCGGGGTTAACGCAGCTTTTTGCTTTTAAAAAATGATAATCTCAACAAATGATAAAAATCAGCCAGAGCGGCTTCAGAGCGATCCATCTCTGTCTTCAGGCGTGTGTGACCAGAGTTTTGGAATCCACGTGGCCGAGTTGGCTTGCTTCCCGCCATCAGTGCTGACCGCTGCGAAGGAGAAGGCGGAGGAGCTGGAGGAATTCCAAGAACCTGCAGGAGACAAGTCGGAGCAGGACGAGGAGCCCGAGGCTAAGAGGCGGAGGACAGACAAGCAGGTAAGGCTCAGATTTCCGCTATTATACCATCACCATAATCTAGACAGAGCGGTGTGCATAGTAACATTTAATAAACACACTACATTGTTGCTAAAATTGATGTATTTGTCAACAAATTGTCTTCAGAAGCAGGCATCTGATTTAGATGTGGTGCTAAGCAATATAGGGACTTTTTTCTCTCCTGGGACTTGACTCTGATGTGGTGTCTTTTGGTGTAGATTTCCCACTGAACCATAAATGGTGATTTTGAATTTTGTGAAGGAGATACTCTCATCACTCACTGAGTGATGCCGCTGACTGGCCAATCGGTGGAATGCAGTCTGACGTCGGTTGGTACCCCCGCTGAGCAGACACTAAAAAAGGACCTGGTAACAGGGTCTGCGCCCAATGGAAAAACATAAAAACACAGTTGAGATGAGCCGAGTAGGTACTAGTGGAAAAGAGACATACTAATCTCCCTACTAATACTTTATTTTTATTAAAAGAAGCGTGCAGTTTTTATTGAAGTGTAGAAAAGTCAGGGCAGAGGGCAAAAATAAGAACACACTGGAAGCCTATCCCAGCTGTTAAAGAAGTGAGAGTCTGTTGTAGGGCTAATACAGAGAGAGTCAGACAACCATTCACGCCACTAACTGCATGTCTTTGGACCTTGAGAGGAAGTCTGAGAACCCGGAGAGAACCCCTGTGGACAAGGAGGAGAACGTGTAAAGTCCACACAGAACGGCCCTGGCCAGATGGTGGCGTTGAACCCATGACCTCCTTGCTGTGAGACTGATCACCGCACCACCATGTTGCCCCATTTTTGTTGAGCTTAGTCTCTGGATGCATTAAAAAAAAATTCTTGACCTGGATATCTGCTGGCTCTGAAATTCTGGCCTTCACCCCCAGAGGACATTAGCCTATCGATTCCTACACTGATTAACATTCTTTTTTGCACCAGTTTGCCTGACTGCAAACAAAATGATTGCTCAGTGACACTGAAACAATCATAATTTCTGACAATTTAGTTACTCAAAAGACTTTGTAGTTCAGTTTCATCTCAGCTGTTTCACTGCTGAGGCAGAGGAAAGATGTGGCACAAACTTTAATTCCCCCGTTAGAGGGGAAATATCAGTCTGATTTTAGAGCAGCAGAAGGCTCTGGATCTTTTAAGCTGAAGACAAAAACAGGATGGTGTCCACAGCAGGATAATGAACAACACAAGTCAAGATCCACATTTGACTTCCTCAGAAGGTGCGAGCGCAGGTAGTCAGTCTTTCAGTCTCTCTAAATGAAACTTCTGCAGTTTGTAACAGTCACAATGGTGTGGTGTTTCTTTAAGATAACATAAGTCGAGGGTTTATGATGTCACTAGTGTGTGCCATTGCCCTCTCTTACTTCTTTTTTTGGAAGCAACGTGCTTGCACGCTAGTGCATGTGAGAGACGGACATTATATGTTTTTACCTCTCTTACAACTTTTGCAACGTTACGGGTTGTATGAACACTGTGCGTCATGTCTGATGAGCAGCAGCCGTTCAACCGGGCCTTGTAAGGTGGATGAAGAGAAGGGGCATTAAAGGTTACGCTGTGGAATTCCCAGTGCTGGTGTGTTCGTGTGTTCTTCATGGTGTCCTGCCAAGGTTTCTACCGCCTCCTCTCAACCACTGTACACAACCCAACATTACAAGTTCATCACCTCTCCCTCCCCTGGGAAGATCTGATCACAACCTGGTGCAGCTTGTTCCTATGTACGAGCCCTTAGTGTGCAGGAAGCCACCAGCCACCCGCACAGTACAGAGATGGTCGAAGGAGAGCAAGGAGGCTCTAA
>VVHJ01048041.1:0-15057 GCA_015107715.1 Tylochromis polylepis | reverse complement strand
CCACTTGGTTATGGCGTTCCATGTATGCCCTGCCTGCTAGCATCTTGCACCCTGCTGTTATGTGCTGGATTGTCTCAGGGGCATCTTTACACAGCCTGCACCTTGGGTCTTGCCTGGTGTGGTAGACCCCAGCCTCTATGGATCTTGTGTTCAGAGCTTGTTCTTATGCTGCCATGATCAGTGTCTCTGTGCTGTCTTTCAGTCCAGCTTTTTCTAGCCACTGGTAGGACTTCTGGATATCAGCCACACCCTCTATCTGCCGGTGGTACATACCATGCAGGGGCTTGTCCTTCCATGATGGTTCCTCCTCTTGCTCCTCTTTCTTGGGTTTCTGCTGCCTGAGGTATTCACTGAGCACGTGAGTACATATATATATATGTGTGTGTGTGTGTGTGTACACACACACACACACACACACACACACACACATATATATATGAAAAAACAACAACACAACTTAAACAAAGCCTAATTATAATTAACAAACCACCACTAAGAGCTGTAATTATAGAGGTGGGCGGACTGATTCAAATACTGACAGTACCAATAGCTGGCATTGGCATCAGATTAATGCCAGCAGGATATGGTCGATACTTTGTTTCTATAGATTCCAGGTCTCCAAAAGAAACCAGTTTAAAAATACACTGCTCTCCCCTACATACTCTCTGCAAGTTAAAAGTATCAGTATCGATATTGGTATCGGGAATACTGGCCCTTTATTTACTTGGTATCGGATGGATACCAAACTTTAAAGCATCGCACAGCACTGGCAATTTATATGTAATTACTGCAGTTCTGTTGTACTGCGTGCACGCTTGTAAGAAAATGGTCAATAATGTGACAGCATGCTTACATTCTTCTATGTCAAATTAACAAAGCTTAGAAATGAGCCACAAAATAAGATGAAATCAAACGGCTCAGCCCGTGCTGGGGGGAGCTCTGCACCTGTTCGTTGCTGGACTGAAGGACCAAAAGGCGCTGGGCTCGCAGGGTGTTGGATCAAAGCGCTAATAGGCTGCTGCAGGGCGGACTTTAGCCTACTTTACATACAGAGACAACAAAACGCCTGCCCACAGACGGAGCCGCGGATACCTGCCTGAAAATGTCTTCTCCCAGTGCTACCTCCAACCCTCTGAACACTCTGGCGCCCAAAAGGAAGACGAAGAAGAAACACTTTGTTCAACAGAAAGTGAAGGTTTTCCGAGCCAGTGACCCCGTGTTGAGCGTGCTGATGTGGGGAGTCAATCATTCGGTAGCTATAAGGCCGTTTAATGTGCACTTCTATCTGCCTGGGTATGAAAATGTTCATTATTAACTATTTATCCACTGATCATGCGCAGATTAATGACCTGAGCCAGGTGCCCGTACCTGTCATGTTGCTCCCAGACGACTTCAAAGCCAGCACCAAGATCAAAGTCAACAACCACCTCTTCAATAAGTACTGTGCTCTGCTCATAGGCTTTGCTCAGCTCTGTCTGCATGATTGCAGGAGCCTCGTTGTGCTAACTGTAAACTGCACAGATTTTTGTGCCTCTCATGATTTTTTTTCTCGGTGTTATTGTCTTTGCTTATCAGAATATCCAGACCCTTTTAGAGAGCAACAGTGCTTTTCTTCACCAACACTATAGCTACAGAAATGAGCGCAGTGCAATATTGTCTCGAAAGAGAAAGAATGATGTTATGGGCTAAAGTTAGAAGTGCAGCATTAACTTATGTTTTTCTTTTACTTGCTGTGCAACATAATTGAAAAAGGCTAGATTGATGGATTTATCTGAAATAGCGGTGGAAGAGTGTCAGTCAGAGTGTGCTACAGTATAATAATCATTTATGAACACTGTGCTATACAGTGTCTGTTGTTAGGTTCAGTTTCTATAAGGACTGAGTCTAGAAAACTGAAAGGCTTTCAATAATCCTTTAATCCATTCAGGAATCCGTGTTGAGTAAAGACTTATGAACTTATGAGGTTTGAGGACCAATAAAATATTTTTCCAAGGTTAAAGTGCCGTTACTTTAGTGAGATTTCTCTGGAGTTGTTTTTGTGTGGAAGCTGTTAAACAGCAGGATCCCTAATATAATTCAGTCAGCTAATAGTCATGAGCATAAATCTCTTGTAAAAGTTTGCTGCACAGTAAATCTATGCGCTATTGTTATTATTCCTCAGAGAAAATCTTCCAGGACAGTTTAAATTCAAAGAGTACTGTCCTCAAGTGTTCAGAAACCTGCGAGAGCGCTTTGGCATTGAGGATCAAGATTTCCAGGTATGATTCACAGCAAGTCTGCGTTTCATTGTGTGGTAAAATATACATATCTACAAAATCTATCATTTCACAAAAATGTGGAGGCCATGAGAAAAAAAAATACAAACTCGCACAAGCGCGGAGCATCCAAAGCGCTCTGTGTTTTCCTTTGATAGAAACCAGAAACTTTTATGTGCTTATTGATCTGCTCCCTTCTACATTTGCATTTCTTTGTGTCGTATTTTGCATGCGCCAGGTGGCACACAGCCATCCTCCAGTCTGGGAAGTACACATTTGCTTAGCACACAATTACGGGAAACATATTGTTGCTGATAAAAGTCACATTAGCTTACTGTAGAGCTGCAGTCAGAGTAATGCAAGATGCATGTTAAAACAAAGCTTTTTATGGTCAGGTGCTGCACAGTCTTACATTTCCGGTATATGCAAGATATTTGCATTTGGTTCAACACTTTAAAATGTGAAAGGTTTCACAGGGTAGGAGGCTTCTCCTTCTGATTTCACGATGCTGTTCTTTCACTCACCGACAGGTTTCTCTGGCTCGCAGTCCTCCTCTCAGAGACGAGGAAGGGAAATGTGTGGGGCCGCTGCTGACGTCGTACGACCACACTTTGGTTGTAAAAGAAATTTCCAGTGAGGAGGTTGCAGAAATGCATAATGTACTCTCTGCATATCACCAGGTAGGACTGACACAAGTTTATATGTCCTTTCAGGGTCAGAGATTTGGCTCAAGTTTAAAATGGAAGACAGAGCCTCCAGCTTTCAGGCCCCTCTTCTGTGGAACCAGCTCCCAGTTTGGATACTGGAGAGAGGCACTCTCTCTGCTTTTACAATAAGGCTTAAAACTTTCCTTTCTGATAAAGGTTGTAGTTAGGGCTGGATGAGGTGACCCTGAATCCTCCCTTAGTTACTCTGCAATAAGGGCTAAGCTGCCGGACTCTTCCCATAATGCACTGAGTGTTTCTTCTTCACCTCTTTTCACTCTCTGTGTTTGTTCACCACTTTCCATTTAATTACTAGTTATTATTAATCTCTGGCTCTCTTCCACAATGCGTCTTTTGTTATGTCTCCCTCCCCTCACCCCTAACCAGTTGCAGCACATGGCTGCCTCTCCTTTAGCATGGTTCTGCTGGAGGTTTCTTCCTGTTAAAAGGGAGTTTTTCCTTCCCACTGTCACCATATGCTTGCTCCAATGGGGTCATTGGATTGTTGCGATTTTCTCTCTATTACTGTAGGATCTTTACCTTACAATATAAAGTGCCTAGATGCAGCTGTTGTTGTGATTTGGAGCTAAATAAAATGAATTGAATTAAACTGAAGTAAGAACATATGCATTATCAGGGATTGTAACATCTAGTCCTTTTATTTGAATCTAGTGTGTGCATGGTTTCAGTCAGTGGATTCCATTCATACATGCACACATCTTCCAGTCTTTTCTCTTGTCTTGTGTCATTTGCATACAAGAATAAAATGTGCCCTTTTTACATTAACCCTGATTGCCATGGTAAAGGTTTCACAGCATCAAAGCTGAGACACGAGTGTTAGAGTTTCATGGCTCCAGTTTTTACATTTAAATTGAAGCTTATAAAATAATTCACATTGAGAAATGATTCTGTCAGAGCTTTTTCTGTTCCTACAAATACCAAGAAATAACACACCAAACAGAGAAAGCTAACTCAATTGACATATTAACAAGTAGCATAATGTTTGTTTGTACTGTATTTCTTTTTTTGTAGTGCTACAAAAGGCCTTCGCACAGCAGTTTTTTGTGGGGTTTTTTTGGAAAACGCACTGATGTTACCAATGACATTTAAAAGGGTTTGCAGTAAGCCATGATACTGTTGCATGAGCCTGTCAGTGAATGTCACTGCCTAATCTCGGATCCCTTTAATGCATTTCCACTGAAAAGAGACTGGTCCTGGTGCCAAAAAATAAATAAAAATGCCAACCCCAAAGTTGGCACCACTGGCATCAATTGCTATGGGAGGGGTTACCAAAAGAAATTCACTGATGACTCGCAGATATAGACCACAGATTCTGTACAACATGATATTCTTTCCACAGATATTACTTCTGAGGCATAATGATTGTTCTCAGACCTATCAAAATGTTTGCTTCTCATAAATCACCAAGGGAGAACCAAATACGCACTACCATCAGAGCCTTGTACTACAGACCGAGTTCCACACACCCAGGATGTATTTCCGCTATTTGGATTCACTTACAATCAGGATAAGCGGTCACATGAAGCTTGTTATCATCTTGCTAAGTTAACCTAGGGTTTCCCCTGTGCGGTCACATGAAAGTGGTGGCATTAGCAGCATCTGACCAATCACAGTTACGGATGAGTGTATGGCAGTAGAGCAGCTGACGTTACACAGGAAGGTGAGAGCATACTATGGGAAAAGTATGAAGAGGTTAAACAGGTAATATGACTGAAAGCAAGACAGCTATAAGCAATAAGATTGTTACTGATAGTCATCATTAGGAAACATTGATTAGGACAGGCGTAGTGCTGTTGTTAAACAAACTAGAAGGCTGTAATTGTTTCTAGCTTGTTCACAATGCTAATGTGAGCCAGTGCTCTGCCAGTGTAGGTATATAATCCACAGCTCAGACACTCTGTGCTGGTTTCCTGCCTTGATTTTGTTATCATTCTAGTAAGGTTGAGCGTTTTGTTTTTGTTGTGCTATTTGAGCTCATAGAGGTGTTCTACGAAGCAAGATTAATGGGTTAGTGAGCCATCTTGACCTTAAAGTCAGACCTTAAAGTCATGAAAGTGGCTCTCTTTTTACCGGGCTAAATCATCATGGTAACAGGTTACTGTTTAAAAACACCATGTTTTCACTGATTGTTTAATTTACAACATTTTTAAAGTGTGATATAGATTCTCTACTGGAGCTATGTTTCATGTGCAGCTTGTTAAGCCTACTACTATTACTTTACTAAAGCCACTGAATGAAGGGCTCTGTAAATGTACAGTTGTGCAAACTGTGCCACTAGAATGTGTATACATTAATCTAGTGATGCAGAAAATGTTTAAATGCTGTCATGCCTGATTCTAATCTGCTGCCAAGTCTCTTTTACACTGTTCGAACTGCAGCTGCAGGAACACTTAACATACACCATGAACACCTATCAATCAATTAAAGCAGATTCACTTTGGTCTGCTGACAAACTAAAGTGATTTCCAGATCTCTAGGCTGTGGGAAATTTAATGTATCCAGTTTAAAGTTTCAGAGCTCTAATGTGCAGCCACCATATTAGACATAAACAGCAGCGCTGAGAGCACACTTAGTGGTAACATAAATATATTAACTCAAATTAAAAAAATTTTTTCACCACTCTGCCAAGATAAATGATTTTGTCACAGTGTTGCATTTTTCTGTTATATTTTTCAACTTCTTTATAGGTTTTTATGACCACTTTCTCATCATCATCATCATCTGATAATGTGTCTAATTGGAGCAGGCAACAGTCACAGGGATCATTTGAGTGTGAAGAATCATTTGACATGTGAAACACCCCTTTTTATGAGAGTTTGAACCTTCCTCTGGTTCCCAGTTCAGTTTCTTAGACTGCCCTCTTGTTCTAGTGTAATTTTTTAGTTTTTAGTTTGTATTAAGCCTCAGTTCCGATTTTGAGTTTGCTATTTCTTGTGTGTTTTGTTCCCTCACTGTCTCCTTATCTTTTCCTCCCTCAGTTTCTGTGCTTGTGTTTTTGTCCTCCAATGTCCCCTTGACTCTGTTTTCATATTTAATATGAGTCTTCTTGCCTCCATATTTAGCATATCTTCCTAAGGTTAGTTTTCTTTCATTTTTACTTCCTGTCTGATTGTTCTGCCATATGTTAAGTGTGTTCAGGTATACCTTGCTCCCCACCTGTCAGTGTACCCAGGGGTTGATTCACTTACTGTAACACTGGCAGTCAAGATAAGCCGGTTTCCGCCAGGGTTTCCCTTCCACATTCACATGAAAAGGGTGGTGTTGGCAGCATCATTCACATTTATTAATAAGTTAATGACAGCAGATTGTTCATACAAAGAGGTTAAACACACAATAACTTTGTAAGGTAACAGATTTATCAATATGACAATTCTAACAATAAGACACAGGAGAATCTGATGGATTTTAACTGAGTATTTTATTAAATAAATTCAGTTTTAATTCTCTCAAGTGCAGATACAGCCTCAAGTTACCATGGTGATCTACCCTGGTAAGAAGTGAACCACCTTCAGAGTACAGAAAACCCAGGGTTAACTCTGGAGTTACCTGGATAAGACAAAATCCTGCTTGGTAGTAAAGGCCTCTGTTGTCTAATCAGCCCTTCTGTGTGTATATGTATATATGCCGTCCCTTTGTCCACGAGCAAAGTTTCTCTGATGTCTCTCAGTGTTCTCTTTGCTTTCCTTGGTTTCCAGTGAAGTTTTGTATTTCTGTTTGTTTCTGTTTTGGACTTTGTTAGTGGCTCATCCTAATTAAAGGTTTGACACAAATGTCATTCAGTATATTACCAACGCCAAGTCCATCAGAATTAGCTCAGTTTCACTTGTAGACGCACCAGTGCACAAATGCAATGCAGACAACGCTGTGCTCAGTAGTGTAGGCACTACGGGGCTTTGACATTTATTGTTGCTCATCACAATGAACTGTTCTCATACTTGAGGTATAACAAACATCTCAAAATACAAAGCTGATTAAAACGTGAACCTGAGCATTGTGTAAATCCATGTTTACTCGCTGGAACTGTACATCCTGAAATGACTTTATATTACCTTTGTGTCGAATCATATCTGTTACAAGAAAAACCTTATCTTACTAGGAACTCTTTTATGTTATCATACTTTACCTCTTATGCAATGTCTTAACTACAGTGTAGTGTCATATAAAAATTACATCATCTGTTTGCAATGTAGGCAGTGTTTTCAAATGGAGTTCATCCTGTAAATTATTCCAAGCCTAAATTACATCTGCGGTGCTGATCATATGCCATTGGAGGATCTTCAGGAAGAGCATTAACCAGCGCTTATTATATTTATGTGCAGATGTTTACTCTTCATGACTGAAAATCCATTTACTGATGGTCTCTTCCAGCATATTGTCACCTGCCATGGGAGTACGCTTCTCCCTCAGTTCCTGGCCATGTACAGAGTCACTGTGGAGAGTGAGGACACCTACCTGTTAGTAATGAGGAACATGTTCAGCCACAGACTGCATGTACACAGGAAGTATGACCTCAAGGTAATCCTCCAGAAGCTGTATATCTCGTATGATACTGTTTTATTACTTTCATCACCTACTGAAATGCCTGACTTACCAAAACATTTAAAGACACAATAGTTAAAAAAACAGAGGGTTAAATACTTGTGAATCTAAGTAATGCTTAACCACAAACCATATTAATAGCAGACTGCCAAAATGACTATTGTAGCTTTGAAAGTAATGAGCAAATATGGATCTTTGGCTCAACAGTAACACCAGTCACTTTCTTCTCTTTGATCAGGGCTCGCTGGTGTCTCGTGAAGCCAGTTTTAAAGAAAAGGTGAGATCAGATTCAGGTAAAGTCAGTCCATTGTCCAGAAGAGTGACATTTGTCGTCACTGAAAATAAAGCACACGTGTCGCCATGGAGTGTTTAAGAGGCAGTGATCTATTACAGATGGTTATTTTTATGTCTTTTGACTCAGACTCAATAAAAGAGTGGCTGAATACATTTGAGCTTGTTAATTTTAATTATGAGAACCTTTCACTAACATCTCTGGTAAGAAAATGGTCAAAAAGAGCTCGACTCGACTCGGTTATTATACATAGCATGTTGCACAAAAAGGAAAAATATATAATCTATAAGGTTGTTATTTCCAAAACCAGTCAAGTGCCTTTCTGGTCTTTAGTTTTTGAAGTGATTTAGTTCTGTGCTCACATCAAGCTGGGAGACTTGTGAGAGACAGACATAAAAACCAAAAGTCAAAAACAGCAGCTGACCTTGACTGATAAACACTCGTGTCTTTCAACTCCATGCATCAAGCTTGAAGAGGCCTTTGCGTTTTAAAAAAAAGCATCTCCACAGCAGTTGAAGCCATTATGCAGCTATATTTCCATAGGATTCATTTTCAGAATTTTTTTCTAATTTCTCCTGACGAGTGCTTCCCTTGTAAAACCGCGGGTGTCCTTTCTAACATGTTTGAAGGACATATATTGAATCACAGAAACTTTTGAAAATGCTTTTTTTTATCATTAACATTTTCTACAATATTTTTGAATATTTTGCTCTCTTCTTTTGCAGAAAAGAGACACTGCAATAAAAATGGTAGAAATATACCAGTGAGGCAAAAATAATTAATTAATTAATAGTGCCAGGTTGACTTTGTAAGTCATTAAAATAACCGGTTTGGCTGTTGCATAATGATTGAATTCATAGCTGGTGTGCAGATTACCAACTATTAGTAAGACATGCCAGACAGAAATACATTTGCAGTGTAGACAATGTATCATCAGTTTATTTAAGTATGAAACTTTGATATGGTTCATTTATTTATCTTGTAGTCAGGTCACATGCTTCCTTTGTAATTTAGTTTAAGAGTTTCTGCCACGATGAGCACAATACAACAACCTGTCTATATGGTATTGTGCAAAAGTTTCCAGCCCTCGATTTCATCACATTTTGCTTCCAGGACCAGATTTTGTTGTAATTTTTGAAATGGTCTTAAGCAACCCAGACTTTCTGAAGGTCTTTTTTAATTTTTCTATTGCTGCTTTTTCAGTCATTTTCAATCCAATTCTTGTACCTGCTCATTTTCAAAGGAATATTGTTTTTGTTTGTTAAGCCACTTAACACTGACCTGTGAATCATTCAAGCATAAAAATGCACATAACCCAAGAGATGATCCAGTGTTGTGTCGACACATAACAGACAACTTTGTTAATAGCAGCCTGTCACAAAAACACATTTATTCCAGTTTTTTTAGTTGAATCTATGAAAGTGATAACATAGTTTGACAGGCATAAAATAGTATTTCTGCATCAACAAGGTGATTCCCAAAAAGCTTTTACCCAAAAAACTGTGAATCTTTCAGGCTAAATTTTGATTTTAGCTCACTGAGAATTCTGTAACCTGAAATGAACAAACAATTGTTCAGTATTGGGCGTAATGATAATGGTAATGATATCCCACTAAAAGTCAACATTTCTGTGAAAAAACCCCCATCTCATTATTTCCTAATATTGTCTGGCTTTTGGATTGATAGGAATATTGATCACTGACTGCAAGTAAACTGATAAAAGATTAACTGAAAAAGGAAAACTTAGCATAACTGAGCTGGCTGCACGTGTGCTACTGCCCCCACAGTCTGTCTGAAGATGTGGACGTGTTTAGTATTCAGGCTGCTCTCCCCGGTTTGACAGGCTACATCTCAGACTGCAAACCAAAAATTTTTTTTTTTTCTCTTTGAAATGTGTGCCTGGGGGCAGAGTGTGGAGTTATTTTCCTATGTGTAACTGTTATTGTTTACGCATTGTGACAAATGTGATTTAAGATTAGGCTTTCATGAATCTTCCCACAGAAAAATCACTTAGCAACAGGCTGTTTTAAACATCAGAAGCCCTCTGTTTGGCCTCCAGCAACGCTGACCTAGATAAAAAAAAAAAGATGAAGAAATATCTGGTTTAATGGAGGAAGTTTGACTAGCTGCAGAGCTGCGGGAACCTTTGATATTTCCATCTGTACTGATTCAGAAAACAAAATTATGAGAATGTTATTTGGCTTTAATCATATGAAAATGGGAGGGCTACAAATGTTTTGATGAAAAAAAATGCTATTGATTTAATATTGTAATTCTTTCTGTATTTTCAGGTCAAGGAATTGCCCACTTTTAAGGATGTAGACTTTATGAATAACATGCAGAAAGTTTATGTGAGTGATGAAGAGAAGGAGAAAATAATGGACAAGCTCAACAGAGACATCGAGGTAAGAGAGGTGCTGCTTTTTGTGTGGGATTTTTGTGTTTCTTGGCTCTGGTGTGTAATTATTTCTCTCACTGCAGTTTCTAGTACATATGAGGATCATGGACTACAGCCTCCTGCTCGGTATCCACGATGTCGAAAGAGCAGAGGAGGAGGAGGAGGAGATGGAGCTGTCCGATGAGGAGGAAGATAATGACGAAAATGGCCTTGCTCCTGCTCCCCTCTCCACCTCCCCTGAAGGCATTACTGGCTACATGAACTCTTTCAAACCCATGGGTCCCGGGGAGTTCGACCCTTATGTAGATGTGTACGCTATTCAGAGTGCTGTGGGTGAGTCCCGACAGCTGAGATAGGAGCCCTGTGCTTTTTTACCCACCAAAACATCCTCTCACACTGTGCTGCACAAGATAAGATCATATGTGCAGATCAATATCGCTCACCAAACTCTGTGAATCGCTCCCTTGTAGGTGCGCCCCGTAGGGAGGTGTATTTTATGGGTCTGATTGACGTGCTGACGCAGTACGACACCAAGAAGAAAGCCGCTCACGCTGCCAAGGCTGTCAAACACGGGGTGAGAGATCAGTGCTCTGCAAAGTGTAAAGGGCTGCTTCTACTTATTTCTGATCGACTGTGTGTCTGTGTGTTTTGTAGGCAGGAGCTGAGATCTCAACTGTTCATCCAGAGCAATACGCTAAACGCTTCAAAGAGTTCATCACCAAAATCTTTGCCTAGTTCAGGGATTCATTTAATACATGAGGAATTCAGCCTTGCAGTCATCAAAGCAACATCAATAAAGCACTAATAATTTAATGGCATCCTTTTGTTTTTCATTCTTTTTTTAATTTTTTTATTTACTATTCATGTGATTCTGCACTTCGAGACAGACTGTGCATTTATTCCAAGGGAAGAATTTGCATAAAGGACTTCTTGGCAGCTTGATGTTGTTAATGGGTTTCTTCTCTTTTCACTTAAAGGTTTGCCAGCACTACTTTGAGTCTGAGTGACAGCAAGAAATAAAGGATTCCTGAAAGACATCATTCAAGTTTATGCCTGTAAACATCACTAATATGAGTGTTTGGGTTGTTTGTTTGTTTTTGTTTTTTTGTGGCCAAAGATGATAAAATAATCTTTAAATATGTTCACCAGCCACATTATTAGGTACACCTTGCTAACATTGGCTTGGACTCTGTTTTGCCTTCACAACTGCCTTAATTCTTCATGGCATAGATTCAGCAAGGAAAACATAGATTTTGGTCCATGTTGACGTGATAGAATCACACAGAACATCCATGATTTGAATCTTCTGTTCCACCATATCCAATATGGTGAGTGTGGAGGGCATTTGAATACAGTAATGTTCAGAAAAACAGTCTGAAACTTGGTGCATTATCCTGCTGAAGCAGCCATCAGAAGGTGGATACACTGTGGTCATAAAGGGATGGACATGGTCAGTAACAGTACTCAGACTGTGGCATCAAAACAATGCTCAGTTGGGGCTAAGGGGCCCAAAGTACACCAAGAAAATATCCCCCACCATTACACCACCACCATGACAAGGCAGGATGGATCCATGCTTTCATGCTGTTTACACAAAATTTTGACCCTACCATCCCATCAGACCAGGCAACACTTTTTTTCAATCTGCTATTGTCTAATGTTGGTGGTTTTGCTGATTGTAATCTCAGTTTCCTGTTCTTACCTGACAGGAGTGGCACTGGGTGGGGTCTTCTGCTGCTGAAGCCCATCTGCTTCAAGGTTTGAAGTGTTGTTAGAGATGCTCATCTGCATAGCTTCTGTAAACCCTAGAGAGGTTGTCTAGTAATATTCAGTCCAGCGCATTGCCACCAACAACCAACAGTGTCATTAGTTTAAGGACTGCACTATAGTAACCATGGTATGTTCAAGGTGTGTCATCTGACAGCTGTGATCACTAAATAAAATAAATTTTAACTGTAACAGAGCTTTTATGACCTAACAGCTTCTAATATTGCTGCATTTTTCTTCACCAACATGCTGTTGAGTAAAGTAGGAATCACAATGTTAGGATGGATCAAAGTGTCATTAGCAAACTGAAGCAAACTGATGTGATCCTAGCTGTACATGTGTTCCCTTAAATTGTATTCTCAGTGGTAGAGCATTAATTTTTGTCTTTATTTAGTTGTCCCAGTCCTCCTGGCACACATTCCTGAAAATCCTTCAGGAGGGTTTCACTTTGGACTAACAGCTGTGTGGACAAACAGGAGGGACAGGAAGATGAGAAATAAGAGGAAAAGGCATTAAACGGTGTGAAAGGGAATCCAAGATTATTGTAACTGATTAAAACCAAACAAATAGACTCAGAAGAAGAAAATTCGCATTATCACAGCAGTTTTGCTTTATTTTTTTTTCTATTTTTGTCTTTTAACCTAAGACAAAAAGAAGTATATTAATTATTGTATGCTACCTACTTTTTGGATATTTTTCTCTCTGCATTTGCAAAACACTCTGTAGGTTTGTTTACAGTTATTATGTTCCAGAGCTAAAGTCTGGGTCCATGTGTTATAATTTCACTGTCATGTGAACATATATTAAATATACCTGTGCTGAAGACTGTGTGTATCTACTCTTGAATCTATAAACCAGGTGATCTTAAGAGCATTTTCTTTGATGATAGCATGCTACGTAACACAGAGCTATATTATCTTTTTTAGAGAGACCCTAACTTTATATGGAGAAGTCTCATACAGTGTTATGTGTTACTTTTGTCTCCATATGTTTTCTGGGAAAAAATGGGATTTGGTATACCATGAGTCCAAGAAACTGAATCAGAGATGGATATATAAATAAATCCATGACCTACAAAGAAGTAGGGCAGACTCAGTAGAGGCCTTTAACAAGGACTTTGTTGCACCGTAAGATCTTATGTTCAAATTATAGTTGAGTGTTGAATGATTTTGCTGAAAGCCAAAGGACTCTAGCTATCAGGAAAAAAGGCTCTCAGCTTGTCTTAAAACACAAACCTTCTGTCTGGCCATGTACTACAGAAGTTTGTAGTCACTGACAAATGTCCCCGTTTTTTAAAGAAAATACACAACATGGACAAACGTGTCAGGCCACGTTTCTTAATCTTTGAATTCAGGTGTTTTCAGTCTCATTGTCACAGGTGTATAAACACAAGCACAGAGGAATTCAGTTCAATTCAGTTTTATTTATATACCACCAAATCACAGTTGCCTCAAGGTGCTTTATATTGTAAGGTAATATAATAATAGAGAGAAAACCCCAACAATCACATGACCCTGTGTTAGTAAGCACTTGGCGACAGGGGGAAGGAAAAACTCCCTTTTAACAGGAAGAAACCTCTGGCAGAACCAAGCTCAGAGGGGCCGGGGAGGGAGACAGGACAAAAGACACTCTGTGAGAGCTTAATAATAACTTCATAATAACTAATGATTAAATGCAAAGTGATGTAGCCATGCAGTCTGACTTTACAAGTATTTGTGAAACAGAGGGTCACTCTGAAGAGAGTGGTACTGTAATAGGTTGCCGCCGTTGCAAACGGTCAGTTTGTGAAATTTCACCATCAAATGTAAATGATATTAATGCAAAGTGGACGCGTTTGGTACAGCAAAATGCCGGATCACATAAAGTTCCAGATCTGGGTTGCAGAGTGCTGATGCACATAGTGTGTAAAAGCTGCCAATGCTCTTGACTCAACTACTGCAGAGCTCCAAACCTCCTCTGGCATTAACATCAGCACAAAAACTGTGCACTGGGAGCTTCATGGCATGGGTTTCCATGGCTGAGCAGGTCCTGTAGGTGTAACGTGTAGGTGGCCCTGTAGTGTACCATTGTATTCTCATAAAATAACTTTTTAATTGTTTAGAAAATTTAGTTAATGCCACGTAGTATCATTAATCATCACAAATTATATATCTAATTATATTTACTAGAATAGCTACAGAGGTTAATTTTCAGCGACTATTAGTCCTCTGTTGATATGCTGTGTCACTCATTGTAAAGCTGACTGATCATTACCAAAACCTTTTTACAGTTAGGTTGGCACTCTTCTGATTAGTAAAGAAGTAATTGGTTAGTTCTGTGTCTGGAGCATCAGCCTTATGGGTTCAATGATAGTTTCAAATTGCCCCATTTAAAAATAAAAAAACTTTCCTCTGAAGCTCGTTAGAGTGTTCTTGTTCTAAGAAGTGAAGGCTATTCCATGTGGGAAACTGCCAAGAAAAACTTAAAGACTTCAACAGCATGCACGTCTCCCTTCACAGAGCAGCAAAACTGGCTCTAACAAAGAACAGAAAGAGAAGTGGGAGGTCCCGGAGCACAACTGAGCAAGAGGAGAAGTACATCAGAGTCTAGTCTGAAAAACAGATGCCTCAAAGGTCCTCAACTGGCAGCTTCATTATATGGTACCTACAAAACATCAGTCTCAGTGTCGGCGGTATAGCGGGGGACTCCAGGATGCTGTCCTTCTGGGCAGAGTTGACAAGAAAAAGCCATAGATTCCTTTACTCAGTGTCTTTTCCTTATCCATCTTCATCTTTTCCTTGGCCATTCTCAGATTCTCGACAAGCCAAATTTATTGCTTCTAAACCTGCATTATGTGCCACAGCAACATTGACACTATGTAGAAGTGTTTGCAGGTTTATATATGATTATTTACTGTAATTTACAGTGTAATTCTAATATCTTAATCTTATGTTAGATAAAAACAAGTATATTTTTTATTCAAAAACTAAAACATCTGTAAGCAACCCCACATTTTAGTAGTGTTTAAAATGCAATTATTCTCTTAAGCTCCAAGGTGTAAATTATACTGTTTATTAAGGGGACAAAATAAGTCAATAAATA
>VVHJ01048016.1:0-14562 GCA_015107715.1 Tylochromis polylepis | reverse complement strand
GGCTGGATCTTTCAACAAGACAAAGACCCGAAACACTGCTCAAAATCCACTAAGGCATTCATGCAGAGGAACAAGTACAACGTTCTGGAATGGCCATCTCAGTCCCCAGACCTGAATATAATTGAAAATCTGTGGTGTGAGTTAAAGAGAGCTGTCCATGCTCAGAAGCCATCAAACCTGAATGAACTAGAGATGTTTTGTAAAGAGGAATGGTCCAAAATGCCTTCAACTACAATCCAGACTCTCATTGGAACCTACAGGAAGCGTTTAGAGGCTGTAATTTCTGCAAAAGGCAGATCTACTAAATATTGATTTCATTTCTTTTTTTGTGCTGCCCAAATTTATGCACCTGCCTGATTTTGTTTAAACAATTATTGCACACTTTCTGTAAATCCAGTAAACTTCATTTCACTTCTCAAATATCACTGTGTGTGTGTGTGTGTTTCCTATATGATATATTTAACTGACATTTTTTATCGTAACAACCAACGATTTATACAGGAAAATAATGACTATTAACAAGGTTAACAACTTTGCATCCCACTGTATCTAAATAAAATCAGGGTGTTAAGACATTCGAATTTCAGGCTTTAATATGTTGTGTAATGTGCGCTTTTAATGTTTGTAGACATTATGATGTAGATTTTGAGTTCTACCTCTAACATAAAATTAAAGTAGGGACCTTTCCCCAGCTGTGCGTTGCACACTGTCTACTGAACTTCAAAACAGCAACACTCAGATCTTTCTAACGCCTCATGTCACTTACCTCGTGCAGTAAACAATCCTGACACATTCATTTTGAAATAATCAAATAATCATGGTGCAAAAAATAATAAACAACAGTGAAAACAGTGATGTTATATGACTAGAAAATTGCATTTCCCTTGGGAATAGTTTAACCAGTGTTTGAAATGCAAATTCTCTTTTTCATTGGAACTGCCAGTAAATGTCACTAAGGGACGCTGGGGAGGAGCTGAACAGCTCAATTAAACAGCGCTTACATGCATCATTCGAAACAAACAAAGATATGAAAGACATCGTTTAGATTGATATACAGCGTCTGTGAGAATAAATCAGAGCGGCAACCTAAAAATGCACTCCAGGGTGCACGTTAAAATTGCAGATAGGAACTTTTGAACAGTATCCGCATAATGGTGTTCTAGTTGAAGTTCTGGATGATTATTTGGAAAATGGCCACCATCACTTTGAAGTTAAACACTGAGATACTTCTTTGAGAAAAGAATGAGTTTTCAGCTGTAGCTCTCTAATGTCTGAATCACTGTTATCATTAATTTCTCATTTTTTAGAAGTGTGACTGGAGAGAATAAAATACTTCATATGCACAAACATTTTACCTTCTCTGGCGTTCATGCCAATGCTTTCTGGTATACTATGATAGGAGCCATAGTATACCAAAAAGTATAGCAGCAATCAGAAGATGGGTACACTGTGGTCATAAGGGGATGCATATGATCAGCGACAATAGTCAGGAAAGCGACATTTAAACTATGCTCAGTTGGTACTGAGGGCTGAAAGTGTGCCAGGAAAATATTCTGCACACCATTACACCACCACCCCAAACCTTTTATGCAAACCTTTGATTCTGACTCTGCCATCTGAATGCCACGGCAGCAATTGAAACTCATCAGACAAGGCAATCTTTTTACAGTCTTCTATTGTCCAATATTGGTGAGCCCGTGTAAATTGTGAATTGTAGCCTCAGTTTCCTGCACTTAGGTGACAGGAGTGGCACCCTTTGTGGTCTTCTGCTACCATAGCCCATCTGCATCAAGGTTTAACTTGCTGTGTGTTCAGAGATTCTCTTCTGCATACTTTGGTTGTTATGAATAGTAATTTAAGTTACTTTGAGTTTCCTTCCTATCAGCTCAAAGCATTCTGTCCATTCTCCTGTGATCTCTAGTATCAACAAAGCATTTTCACCCAGATAACTACAGCTCACTGGATATTTTCTCTTTTGCTAAAAATTCTCTGTAAACCCCACAGTTGGCTAAGTGGGAAAATCCCTGTAAGCAGTTTCTGAAATGCTCAGACCAGCAATCATGCCACGTTCAAAGTCACTTAAATCTCCTTATCTTCGCCATCCTGATGCTTGGTTTGAAGCAGGTTGCCTTCACCAGGTCTACACGCCTAAACGTTCTGACTTGTGTACCTTCCTGTAATTAGATATTTGTGTTAATAAGCAGTTGACCAGGTGTACCTAAGAAAGTAGCTGGTGAGTGCTTATTAACAGAGTGCTTCAAAATCCCTCTTGTAGTATTTTTGTATATAGAAAAGCCATAACATAACATTTTTACTGGCTCTGACAGTTTTTTTTTGTACTTTTAACAAACTCCATTGATCCAACAGCAGGCTAAACAAAGTCTCCCAAGCAATGTTTTCAAGCTTCTTTTAGTTGCCAGGCAAGAAGAGTTTGGTTTGTTTGGAGTGGACATTAACAAATCACCATCGTGTTTTTTTTTTCTTAACAGCAGAAGAGTTAAGATTTTCTGCAGCATTGCTCTGTTGTTTGCAGTGTTGGATCTTGCTCTAATGTGTTCTCCATATTGCTCCATAACCTGTCCATCTCAATTAGCTGGCACTTGTTGGGTACACTTTTGCGGAAGAAGATTCAAATGATGGGTCAAATGTCCCTTTCATTTAAGTGCACATAGGCTTTATTAACCCAGGATGCAACAGGCATAGAAAGCCTGGCTATGTTGAACTTGCTTTGTATTAAAAAAAATCAGGATGCTTGCCTTCTAGTTGGAGTTGGAAAGTGTCTGAGACTGACCAATAAAACAAAAAGGTTAAAAGATGGTCAGTCACTGAAGAGTGGCTGAAGTGGTGTTTTCTTTGCAACTCTGCTCAAAAGGCCAACATCCCTGTGTTCACCTCGTTACTGTTGAAGTTGAGACAAGTGTCTTGGTGCTATCATTTAATGAAGCTGTCCGTTCAAGACCTGTGAGACATGTTTTTCATACTAGTGACTAATGGCTCCTTGCTCAGCTGCGTGATTGAGCCTCCCATTTGCCTTCCTATTCTGATTAGATGTGCACTGTTGTATGAAGGAACTAGTTGTCATGGATTTGCTGTGTGGCGAGCAGGAAGCAGGACCCAAATGCAGGACTCAGAGGGATGAACTGAGGAAGGCAGCTTTATCGTGCTGAGCAAACATTCCATAAAGTAAACTAGAGAAAACTAAACCAAAACTTGAACATGAAACTAAACACTAGGAAACTAGAAAACAAAGGTAACTGGAAACAGTAGCCTAAGGATGACAAAAACCTGGCGCACAGCAGCAACACACACAGCACATGGGAGTGGTGATGGTATGACACAACAAAGGGCAAAGGAAAACACAGGGCTTAAATACACAAAGGGACGAGGGAATGGGAAACAGGAGGAGAGCACAGCTGGGACTAATCAAACATGAAGAGACAAAGGGGACGCAAAACTTAAAACACTGAACACAGGACACAAGACAACCAAAGTAAAACTGGAAACAAGAGACATTCATGAAGACGCCGACTTGACACTGAGACATAGCAACATAACTGACTGGGGAAACAGAGGGAACATGGAGACGAGTGACTAGTCGCGGAACACGGGGAAGGCAAAGTAACAAAAACCTAAATCCTAGGAACTAAGAATATAACAAGAGCAGAACACAATAAAGAGAAACAAAACCATGTGTATCTAACAATAATCAAAGAATATAAATTACCCAACAAACACAAAACCCTGGGTCACAGACCCAGTACTGTGACACTAGTACATTGCATTGCATGAAATCTTCACTTTTTCATTTTGTTTGGCAATCTCTCGTATGAAATATCATGTCATATAAAATCAATTTCATTTCTTTGGACAAGAGTAGTCTGATGAGTTTTGGCCTGAAACAACAAACTATTCAAAAAGGGCTTTTGTCCACTATAGTAGCTTTGTAAAGATAACGGGTTATGATTTGCGGAATATTAAGCAACTTTAAACTACTTATTTTAACCCACAATTACATCCTATGATGTACTACAACAGCAAACAATTCATGATCCCTGCATGAACTTTTGAGAGGTAGTATTAATGGCCCTCATGTAGCCATAGTCTCAGCTGTGGCTACTGGCAGATGCTGGAGCCATTTAAGCTCTCAGTGGATGTGCCTGCTGTTATGAAATGATTATTAGATCAAACTATATTGGAATCTGCAAACACTAACATCTTCAAACTCAAAGCCTCAAGTGTGAAAAGGGAAAGTAGTGGAACACCTAAACACAGAGGCCGTCTTTAGATACCTTTTTGGTCATTGAACTGCGATATGCAAATGTATAAATGTAAATGTATTTAGCAATCTGTTTTAGAGTTCATGGCAATGTAATGCTCCTTATGAATACCAAAGAGGATATCTCACATCAAGCAGAAATGAGTAAATATGAAATACACAGCATATGAGAGCATCGAGGGTTACATTAACAAACCCAACTGAGAATAACCTAATTAGATGACCAAAGAGGAGGTGAAATGTTAGGCCACAGCATGACATGTCATACTATTAATGTCACCTCGGGTTTGCCTTGTGCATGAAAGTGAAAAGAGCTGTTTGAGCCATTTAGAGGTGTTTAGAAATATCTTAATAGCATAAAAACAGTTATTCCCTTTAATGTTTTTGCCTTGCTTTGCTTTAATTGGAGGAGGATGTATACTCACCTTCACCATGCATTGGGATTGTGCACTACTCCATTCACAACTAACATTTCTCAAGAAGCTGTTGTGGGCCATGGTTACCAGTTCTGCTCAGACTGTAATCTTATACAGTCTTTGCTTGTCACATTGCTCTCCATATTCTACAGCATGTAGTGGAAATGCAAATGCAAGATGTTGAAGATTAAAAGAATTACTTGGAATGTGAAAAAAAAGACTGCATTTAAGGCTTTAGATGACCCAGTTTCCAGGCATGCATCCATCCAGTGGCTTAGTTGCTCCTGAGGCATCTAAATGTAATATTTTTGGGTTTACTATGCAGTGTGTATATGTGCACATGTGTGTGTCTCTTGTCTGCACAGGCACACAAACATGTAAATTCTCCTTTGTGTTTGTGTTCTTCCTATGCAGCTTTTTTTCCCAGTTGTGTCAGTGTTTTACTCATACTTAGAACTCATAAAAAAACAGTGACCTAGATATAATTAACCCCCTCAAACCAGCATAGTACTGTGCTTAAAACAAGCACAGCACCTATCAATCTGCTTTGCTCGCCATTATGGGGCTGTTCCCTATTTTAAAGTCAAGTTACTAATAGAGGGTGATATTACGGACTCCCTGCAGCATGGCAGCACACGGGGCAAGCGCTTCGAGAAGACAGGTGATGGAATGAATAAGCTTGTCTCAAGGCAGTCTCCCAGCTGACAGGTATTTCACATGAAACATGGGATTTCTAGAAAACAAGAGCTTCTGCTACTGTTGAAATGAGTATCACTTACTGACTCGAGAAAAAAAAAAGAGAGGATGCCCTCAACCAAGACTTTTGCTTCTGTAGCAGTATGGCACGCAGACACTTGAGGGAATAAAATCTAATTTATTCTTGCTCAGATAGCCACTTGTACCACATTATTTAGGCTGAATGAGCACACAATCCACTTTAACCTAATAATATAAAATCATTTGTTCATGCATATAAATGTGGGAATGTGTTTGAAGAACTTTTTTTTTTTCAAAATGGCAGGACTGCGTTATAGATGGCGATAATAGCTAGCATAACCCAATCAGATCATTTTAGTTCACATTGTCATGAGATTGATTTCTTCATGCATTGATCTAATTCTGTAAATTAGGAAATAGTTTAATTGTTGCTCACATTCTCATAGTATATCTTAAAGTAGATCCTGTTAGTAATATGAGAAACATGGTATTGAATGGCTTGAGATATTGCATGACACCAGTCGGTAAAGAGTGGGCGTTATGTCAGTAGTTGTGAACATTGGCTAATAAGGCACAGCAACTTAATAACTAGATTGTGGCCATCTCTTCATAATAGATGGCATCAAGGTAATGGATCAGTTATTTACTGACCACAGCGAAAATGTGAGCTCCGCAGACCTATTATCACACATAAAGCACGGAAAAAAGGACTCATTAAAAAAAAAAAAAAAGAGTCAATGTAGAAAATTTTACCCACTCTTCCCAGCAGATCACTCAAAGGGCTGAGATATTTTTAGGATGTCTTGCATGCACAACATGTTTAAAGTCTACCCAAAGATTTTTTTGAATGCTGTTTAAGTCAGGGACAGTAAATGCTGTTCAGAAACTGTCATCTTAATTTTAGCAGTTCATTTGGATTTTGAGGTGTGCTTTGGATCATTGTCCTTGTCGAACAATACTGTTGTCCACATAGTGTATTTTAGACATTAGCTTTACTGATTAAATTTTTTGTAGACCCCTTCTTTGTATTAAGAATATCCCACTCCTTTGCCAGCTAAACCTTTCTCTGTGTTGAACAGACACGCAGTTTTATTTGAAATTTTCTCGGTCTTCCTGATCTTGTCTTGAATTCTCCACTTCCCCTTTACTTCCATTTCTTAATGACATAGCAGTCACTGGAAACTGCAAACTGGAAGTGCTTTGATATGTTTTTATAGCCATGCTCTGCAGGTCCTAAGTCAGCTGGTCCGAGGAGGAGTTACTGCAAGGTTTGAAGAGCTGTGTTCACAGAGAAGGCGTAATGTGGGCAGCACATTAGCAGAACTGAAGCAGCAACTTTGCTGCTTTGTCAGAAGGTTTCAGGGATTGTATTGAGTGGCAGCCACCCATGTGTGAAGGGCCTGAGGTAGAGACATTGTCAAAGGAATTAAAAAGCTCTGTAAATGTCATCAGGTGGCAACTTGTAATGAAAGGTACTGACCTGTCCAGCAAGACATAACAAATTAGGGAAGTTCTGAGGCTTTAAAAGCAGAAGGGTGTCAAGCAAGTGAAAAGGTACCTAGATGTCTGCACATCTACAAGATTTATAATAAGAAGACTTTTATTATCTGCTTTCTGTGAAGCTGTATTTGCTGGTTTTTGCTAATACAGTGAGAAAAATATGTTCCCAAACCAATGCTGTGTACATGTATGGAATGTAACATATAGCAATAATTAATTACTTTTATCTGTGATATAGCCATCTGTGTTATAAATTCATCCACTGGTGGAATTTCTTAATATCAAGTTGACAAATGTATTAAAACATTTGCCTTTTTAGTCCCAGTTAATGCATAAATTAGTGACTAACTCTAGCTATAGTTGTGCTTCTCGAAGAGTGCCATATTGCTGCTTTTGTTCTCCTGCACAGTGCAGCAGTGCTGATGTGTTGTTTCCTCACCCTCCCTCTGGGAGGTGTGAACCAAGGTAAGAGAAAGGTACAATAGGGGAAAGAGGGGCGGAGAACAAACAGGCAGAAAACTTTGATGACCGCTATGCCCTCATCTTCTAGTTCAGAGAATTTACAGTTCTTTTTCGGGGAAATGAAGCATTATCCCTCATGCTCTGAGTACTATCTCTAATTCGTTGATTAGATGAAGGGGTTATCATGCAGAGCTGCACACTAAGGTTATACCAGGATCTCCACACACTCATTAAACCTGCTGATTTTGTTTGATGAATCAATCACTTGTAGGCTGAGATGCAAGCAGCCAAACTGAGCCTCCAGAGTTATTTAATTATGTAGCTAAAACATAAACACAGAGCCCTGAGTCTGTTGGACTTTATGGCACGTATGAAGAATCTGTTATGTTGTAGCGTTTGCTAAGTGAATGTTGTTACAATAAAATATCTTTTTTCAGTCCCCCGTCAGAATAGCAGTTATATTGAGAATCCTACTGGCACGCAGTCCTATCCTGGAGCTTGGGGATTACATGTGCTGCGTACATGTTAAAGCCTCTAAACCCTCGCCTCCGCAGAGCTGATCTGACTGCACAATCATCTTCTTCACTCCTAGCTCCACTACCTGAGCTTCACTACCGCAGTGAGGCCTCTGTTCTCTGAGGATGCCGAGTGCTTGCGGTCAGACTCCAAATCCGCCGGGTTCTGCAGTGCAAGCGAAGGTCGGACTATGAGTAAATTTGTTATCTTGCTTCCTTGTACACTGGGACCCTCTGGGAGCTGACACTGTAGCACACCATAAGTTTGTGTAGCTGAGCTGTGTGTTCTTCTCCCAAATCAGTCTATTTTTGAATATTACTTTATTTTAAGACAAAACTGATTCCGGAGAACACTTGGGCTCTTTGTTTTCCTCATTGCAACTTACCGAACACTTCAGCAGGCGCTTGTGTAGACACACTCTTATTTGTAATGCAGTCACGCATTTCCACACACACTCACGCACACTGACACACACAACCACACAACACATCTGCCAATTTCAAGGAAGGAATTGAGGACCTAGAGCCAAGGAATGCCATGCAGTGAAGAGCACATTCAGTTAGCCCCTGGCAGTTCTTCACCCTTACCTATCGTCATTGCATCACATTTCAATATTTCACAGAGGTGTGCCGCCAACGCGCTGCTGCCACATCAAAGGGCTGCTGCAAATCCACACTCCTCCTCGGAACCTCAGAGCTATGTCGCAGCCGTTCTTGGGTAGGCCAGACAGACGCAGGGAGAGGCCAGGCATGACTAAAGACCTTAGCAGGCATATTAAAAAATGGATTCTCTATTTCCCACTTCGATGAGTTGAAGTTGTCAGGCCAGCCTGTGGGTAGAGGTTTCCTGGTTCAGTGTGGCGTGGTTAAGTCTGAGGGATAAGGAGAAGGATGATCAGGATCATAAGATGTGTACAACAGGGTTACGTTACTTTTTTCACATACAATACTTTTTCTTTCACCTTCAAGTTACTTTTCTAAAAAACCTTAACCGTGTCTGAGGAGTGTCTATGCAGCAGCAGGGCTTGCTGGTACACGGTAAGTAGTCCATCCAGTAGACATAGAAATGACTGTCATATCCTCAGTTCTTACAATAAAAGGGTTGGAGAAACAAAAAAAACAACTAATAATGACATCCCCTCAGTATGTCTTTATTGCTCTGAAGCCCACAGTTAATGGACGAGGTGTAGGCAAGAGTGTCTTACTGAGTTTTTCATATGGATGCAGCAGAAACAGTTATATTTGCTGGAGCAGCATTACCACGGAGCAAGTTAAAGTTAAAACAGCGTGCTCGTTTATTGCTGCTGGGTTTGCCTCCTTACCTCTGCACTGTCTCGTCCCCTATCTCTTTTTTTACTGTTGGCAAAATGAGTAAGGGCTCTAAATTGAATTCTATCTTGATGTATTTCTTCCAGAGGGCTCGTTAATTAAGAATTTAATTATGGCTGAGAGCAAAACACAGGCAACAAAACCCCCTCATGTTTAAAACATCTTTGGACTCTCTTGATCGCTCTCTCTCTCTCTCCCTCTCTGGCTTTTTCCCCGAGTGTGTGTGTGTGTGTTTTTAAGTTTTGAGGTGAGCAAAAAGGTAGGACAAGCTAAGAGATACTAATCAAAAAGGATTATACCAGCAATTCTCAAGAGTGAGATTGTAATGCATGCCGGATCAAAGCGATTCAGGATATTAAAATGCTTGTTGATGTTTTTAAAATTACAGGCCTGTTTAGAATAGCTAGGAATAAAAACTTACAGTTGTTTTTTCCCCAAATATGAAATTAATTATTGATGCTTGTAGCAATTGAGGAAAAAGTACAACTTTATTATCATCCTGTGTTTTATTTTTTACTCCTAAGCACTGCTTAGTGTGTTAGTCTGCAGTTATGACAGCGTATCCTCTGTTTTAGCACTTTGCACATGAGCTGCTTGGAGAATCATTCTGCCTGCCTGCTTTCTTGGATACTTTCCACCCAGTAGGTGTCTTCTACACAGTGCATTTGGCAAACTTTTTGAAGTGTTCCACAATTTGAAAGATTTCATAATTAACTTCAATTGGATTTTTTTTTTTCTTCTCAAAACGGGTTTTTGGAGTGTATTAAAATCTAGTAGAGTACCTATAAAAATGCCTTTTGGAACCTGCTTGGCTTTCGGTATCTGCTTGTTAAGTGATGACATACCAACCCTGCTTCTCTGTCCAAGCTCCTGCTTCATCCATTAAGGCTGTTGTCTTTTTAACGTCTTGCTGTGTATCTTGTTATATTTGTAAAGAAGCTCCTAAAAATAATCTGTAGTCATTGCATGCCTCTCGGGTTTTTATTAGCAATACTAATGTGCATTGCATTTTTAAGCTCAATTTTTAAAACCTTATGATGTAACTACAGACCACGGGCTCACAATTTGCCAGACACCAAATATCTGAATGCTTCAGAAAAGAATCAGTCTGATGCTAACTAAAACTTGAATGGGTACATGAAGCTAAGGATTTTTAATAATCCATTAGGAATACTTCAAACTACATCACAGCATATTAATGAATAACCTCATGTTGTGGATGGATCATCACAGGTGTTCTCTTGAGTTTGGTCCCTTTTCAGCTTCTTTTTCCTGCCATATGATTTCAGAGTATATCATGTTTAAATGGAAACTAGCGAGCTAACTTCCTGCTAACTTCAAACTCCGTTAAACTTCGTAAATCTTCTTTTTCATGGATGCTTGGATTATTTATTCACTGATTATCTTATTGGAAATTAAAGTATTTGGACCGTTTTTTAACTCTCAGTGTTTGAGTTTTGGAACTGAAGAAGAGTTTGGACCCACTAATGGCTAATGACGTTAGACTTACGAGGCGGATTGCTGTTTACAGCTTTCTCAGTATTAATGATCATCTACTCATCCATATTACATCCCAGTACACTGACTATGTTTAACATTAAATATTAACTTTAACATACTTGCATTAGGTGCAGCCTTGCAATGTTGGCTCTTTAATCTATTTTCTCACACAAGTTAAATTAAACCAAAAATACAAGGAAACTTATTAGAGTGTTAAATGACCCTTTGTGTAATGCTCTTATCATCATAGTTTTGAAAACTGTGTTAAGTGAGAACAACCTAACTTGTTCCAAATATATCATGTTCGGTTGGGGACAAAAAGCAAATAGGAAGCTGGTGTAAGTAATAATAAGGAACATTTCTCAAAATATTTGATCATCACCTGCTCCATTTGGTTGAAAGAAAGAAAGAAAACCGCTAACAGATGGATAAATAACAAAGTACGCAGATACCCATTGATAATTAACATTCACAACAGAGCTCTGAGATGCTTAAATCAGCATAAATCTAGTCCCATAACTTTCCAAACCCAAGAGCTCAGCTGAGAAAAGAGTCCTCTCTGTTGGTTGTTGCTGAGACTGCTTGACCATATCAAACCTATTGGGAATACTGGAGAGAAGAAACTAAAACCAAAATACATTTGAATGTCATCTAGGCCTAAAAATTGGATAAGATGAGATTCATGTGTTTTAGCAGTCAAAAATGACAAATGTCTCAGTAAGGTAAAAATGACATAAAAAGAACATAAAAGGACAATGCAAGTTTCTGTTTTAAATAGATTTTAAAGACCACCCAGCCATCCATTTTTTTCAGGAGGGCTGGAGCCTGTCCCAGCTGCCATAGGGTGAGAGGTGGCTTACACCCTGGAAAGCTCACCAGTGTTTTGCAGGGACAACACAGAGAGAATTAACCTAACCCCACTAAGTGCATGTATTTGGACTGTACCCAGAGTACTCTGTGGGTACTCTGGTATGGAGCAAACGTGCTTATTCCACACAGAAAGGCCTGAGCCTGATGTTAGATTTGAACCCAAGATCTTCTTGCTGTGAGGCAACAGCGCTGACCACTGTGCCACTTGTTTTAAACTCCAACACTATAATATACATTTTTATGCATATACAAGACATTTAATATGAGGTATGGCTTCCTCTGGATATGATGCAAGCAGTCATCTGTCTGTGGATGTACTCCACAAGCTTCAGGATTTGGAGTTGGTCTCTATTCTTGGATGAGTCCAGCCTCAATACAATGTTCATTGGTTGTGGCTGCCTCCAGTGAACACATGAACCCAGCATGTCCCAGGCATGTTCAATAGGAGACATATCAGGACTAAATGGTGGCTAAGGAAGTGTCTAATTATGCTTGTTATCAAGGAAGACCTGGATCACAAGGGTGGGGAGTTCAGCTTGGTACCTCTGTCGAGTTAGTTTTCCATCAAGAGCAATCATATCAGAGGTATTGCTCTTATGGACACGCACATCCGCAACAAAAGCTTTGGATCAGCATCTGAAAAGCCAGTAGGCTGCCCTCAGTCCTGATTTAGTCAGTTGGGGTGCTGATGACAGTGCATGTTGCTTTTTGTGCTCTGAGACCACTAGTATAGAAATGCTTCTTTGAGCTTAAAAGCGATGAAAAATTGATTTAAAACAAAGCTTTAAAATTGATATGAAACTTTACTTTTGTTTCTTTTGCTGAAACTATTAATAATATCCTCAGAAGTTACCAAATTATAATGGAGAAATCGACCACTGAAATAGATCTGTACTCATTATGCTCATTACACCCTTTCATTTCAATTGTCTATTTTTTTAAACAATCTTACCATTTAACAGTCACAGCAGAAAAATCAAAACTTGATGCTTCTTTGAGTCTCGAGCAATACAGCAGCCACGAGTGAAGTAGATTTTATAATTGGTATTTGAGCTAAAGAAAAAAACGATAAAAAAAGCCAGTTGGAGAAGCCCTGTGAGAGACAAAACCTAAGAGAACATCTCTGGTGAGACATAGAAATGGTCATGCCCCAGTGCTTCAGATCAACCTGTTGGAATGATTCTGGTGAGCATAATGTTTGTCAAGCTTGTAGGATCATTTTCAAGAACATTTAAGAGTCTCATTCCTGTCAAAGGTACTTTGTATTCAAGTAAACAGCTTGAATACGAAACTCTTTATTATTGTAGACTGTTGTGTGTTGTGGATAAAAAAAACTGAATTGAATCCATTTAAAATGAGTCTGAAACATAAACTCATAAACATAAACTTGAAAGTGGCTTAAGATTGCTCTGTGCCATTCCTCCCCATCTCCTTTATGCAGACCCTGTCATCTAGTCGCCATTAGCCAACCCTCTACCAGCTATTTGTCACAAGCATATTTTATAGAGAACACTGACCTCCAAGTGTTGTTGCTGGGGAAAAGAAGCTTGGTGCCAGCTCTGATTGAAAACCCTCGAAAAGAGAGCATGGTCAAGGTAAGTAATACTAGCTCCTTTCAGGTCCGAGGTCAGCTAATCTCCCATGGCAATCAGAAAGGCAGCAGAACGAGTCAGAGGTCCCCATGTGGGGCTGTCCAAGCCCTGACATAGTAATGATGAAGTCAGACTGGGACTGCCTTTCAGGGACAATATTTTAATGCCTCCTCTCCAACTATATCATTCTTATATGGAATATATATATCCTGATACGTGGTTTGATAAAATAGAGTCAGATATGACTTGATAAATCTAGTCATGGGGGTAAAATACCAAGACACTTGCCACTGTGGGCTACAGTGTGTGTGGTTAAGTTTGAATCTAATCTAGATGACAGATACTGTTTTCATTTGAATGCGAACATCAGCAGGAAAGCAAGATTTAAAGTCATGTGGCTTTAGGAATGAAAAAGGAGTTGCATTTGAAATATGCAGATGAAATGTCTTTGTGGAGACAATACGAGGGTTACTTTGGCTGAAGTTATTTGGACCTGCTTGGATATGCAACGACTACAGCTACACCAAAGCAAATTAGAGGAAAAACACACAAAGTCTGGTAAGCTGCATGCTGGCAGAGCAGCTTCGGCGTTCTTTGGCATAGATGGTGCAAATTTTCTTGATTGTGATGATACCGAGAGAGTCCTGTGTAATTTACATTCTCATCAAACCATTTAATTAAAGCTTGCGCTATCAGTAATTGCTTGTGTGTATGGAAATAGCTTACTTTTTCCTTTTTTGCAAGTCTTTAATGTGCAGGTGTATGTATGGTTCAGCTGACCTCACTGCGTTTGAATTTTGTCACTGCTGAGGCTGGAGAGAGGTGGATTATTGTTTGTGCCATGTCTTCTATCAGTGTGTTTGCAAACATGCACATGCAGGCCGTGATCACTAGACAATGTGACTCTAATTTCCTCCAGCTGCACAGGGTGTTAACAGTGGCAATAATGCACGGCAAAGTGGCAATATGCCAGTAAAAAAACAAAAAATAAGACGACAAGCTAGCATGAACAATACGTAATTTAAAACAGTAAAAAAACAAAGACTTTCCTTTATGAGGGTGGAAATGCGTTCCGCATGTTTAAGTACACAATGTGAACTTTACTTGTTTTTCTCTTTTATGCCCCTTCTTCACACAGTCTGTTCATTTTGTGAGTTTTGCATTGTTATTTGGGCCGGTGGTTCTTTATAAAGGTACGGACATTTAACGGAGGGGAGACTCGCTGGAGTGCCTTTTCAGGTAGCAGTGGAGTAAGTGAAAGAGCCTACTTTTTGTTGGGCATCATGCCTTTCTGATTCCACAGTGCCAGCATCTTAATTAAAATCACACACCAGGGTAGCAAGCTTTATGCCAGCCTGGTGTATTTTCATGTAAACAAAACGTTT